>JAQZBX010032833.1:0-25698 GCA_029593785.1 Cabassous unicinctus | reverse complement strand
CCAGGAAATTCGAAGAAGTCCTTCAAATCAACAATAAAATCAAACAATCCAATTTTTTAAAATCAACAAAAGACTTAAACAGACATTTCTCCAAAGATGATATACAAATGGCCAATAAGCACAAGAAAATACACTCAATATCATTATCCACTATATAAATGCAAGTCAGAACCAAAAGAAGAATCCATTTCACACTCACTAGAATGACTACTATTTAAAAAACAGAAAATAAGTGTTGGAGAGAATGTGGAGAAGTAGGGACACTCATTCATTGCTGGTGGGAATGTATAAAGGTGCAGCCACTGTGATAAACAGTTTGGTGGTTCTTCAGAAAATTAAGTATAACCATGTGACCTAGCAATCCCACTTCCAAGTATATACTCAAAATAAATGAAAATAAGGACTCAACCAGATATTTGCACACTGAGTTCATAGTGATATTATTCCCAGCTGACAAAAGTTCAAAGCAACCCAAATGTCTATCAACAGATGAATGCTAAGCAAAATGTGGGATATACATATAATGGAATATTATTCAGCCATGAAAAAGAACAAAGTTCTGATACATGAAACAACATGGATGGACTTTGAAGACATGTTGAATGAAATAAGCTAGGCACTAAAGAACACATATTGAATGATCTCACTAATATGAAATATTTAGAATAAGCAAATTCATGGAAACAGAAATTGGAATACAGAGTACCAAGGATAGGGGTGGTGGTGGGAGATAGAGATTTGAAGCTTAATTGCTACAGAGTTTCTGTTTGGGCTTTTGAAATTTTGGGGTAATAGAAGGTGATGCTGAATGCACAATATTGGGAACATAATTAACACTATTAAAGTATAAGTTTGAATATGGTTTATAAGTAAAATTAAAGTTTGTATATATTTTACAAGAATAAAAAATAAATAAAAAAGTTACTCCATCCAACATTATATAGTTGATAGTATAATTTTAATCATATTTTTTCATAAATTGTAATAAAGTTACCACACAAATGTAAAGTGTTAAAATTAGGAAAAATCGAATGTTTATGTGTGGGGGGGTTGTATATGGGAACTCTGTATTTTCTGCATGGTTTTTCTGTAAACCTACAACTTCTCTAGTAAAACATAAGTAAATAAATATCTATGTATTAGCCAAATGTTTCTGCTAATCTGGGCCAGGCTTGGCTGATGATGGCTGAGTTTGTTCATGCATCTGCAGTCAACTAGTGGGTCAGCTGGGAATATTCTGGTCTAAGATGATTTTAATAAGAATGACTTAGTTCTACTCCATGAGGTCTTTCATCCTCCAGCTTTCTAGTCCAAGCTTTGTTGCACAGGTCCAACAAAGAGACATCAGAAATAATTAAGACTTCTTCAGGTCTAAGGTTGACCTCATTCAATTATCCATAGCAAATAACAAGACCTATTCCCGATTCTAAAGCAAATCCATCTATTTATAGGAGGAGATGCAAAGTCACATAATAAAAGACACTGAAACAGGGAAGAGCAGAGAATTGTGAACTTTTGGTAATAAATCTACTAAAAGGTCTATTTCTAGACCTAATAAAAACAGAGCTGCTGTAGGTAAAAACCAACTATTCCTGAAACATTCTTTTTTCTTCCTATCATTTCACTATAACTGGTTTGACATAGATATCAATAACTGGCAGTGTCAAATTTAGTAAAAATATATTTTTTTGCTTCAGCAATTACACGGTGTTGGATAATTGAAAGGTTCAGCAGACTCCAAAAACTATGGTATGAAAAGGAAAGTGTCCTTGACCAAAGAGAGGTCTGGCTTTTGCCCCTGGCTTCCGGGAGATAAACTCCACTTGGGATTTCCAGAGTTATAGGAAATTCTTTTTTATTCATGCTGGGTCCCTTGGACCAAATGATATCACCCAACCTCTGGGAAGAGGGGCCCTGGAAATTGAGATTATCAGCATGTGCAATTAATCAATCAATCATCTACGTAATGAAGTTTCAATATAAACTCTTGACACTGAAATTCAAGTGAGTTTCCCAGGTCGGCGACACTCCATATGAATGTTTACACATCGAATCTAGAAAAATAACACATCCTGAGGACAACAGAAATTTCACATTTGGAAACCTCCAGAATGTGCTCTATGGGCTTCTTTCTTTAGCTTATTTTCCAGTATCCTTTTTCTATGATAAATCATATCCATGAATATAGTAGCTTTCAGTGAGTTCTGTGAGTCTTTCTAGTGAATTATTTAGCCAAAGGATGGTTTGGGGAAACTCCTGAGGTTGGAGTTTGTAACAAAAGTGAGGTCCTGTGCAAACTCTTCATCTAACTTTAAAGTTGGACCGTAAGTCCTTTCTTTTCTGGTCAGAATTTTCGTGCAAACTTGGCAGTCTAGAGGACAGTGTCCTTAACATAATATTTTAGCTAAATTTGGGTAGTTACTCACATAAGGCTTTAATAAAGTCAACATGAGGTAGCATGAGAAAGAAAATTACTGGTGCACATAGGAGATCTGAGATTTCCAGGCATAGCTGCTAGAACTCATCCTCAGTCACACAGGATGAAACCTTATCAACAAATGTGGGCCACCAGAATGCAAACGCATGTGAAGGACCTTGTTCTCAGGGTAGCAAAAGCACAAGTTTGGTGAAGGATCATTTATATCCCATTGGTCACATAGCTAAAACCAGGCTGTTTAACTAGTTAAAATAAGTACAAAGCATCAAAATATACATTTTTAATATACAACATAGACCAGCTAGTACAGGGCATCTACAAAGGAGTCTTGGACCTTAGCCAGTACAGCAAAAATAACTATATTGTGCATATCACCTGGGCATCCCTGAGATAAGCAAAGAACTAATAAGAGCTGTGAGTTTATCCAGTTTTTGCACACAGGCCTTATTTCAATTGACTTCTTTATAACATTTAAAAAACATTACCTAGGTCTTTGTTTTGTTTTTGTCAGGCTTCCCCTCACAAGTGGGGTGTTCTGTTGGGGTCTCACATATGAGGTCTCTGTGCCCAAGAGAGGAAGAGAAATGTGGAGAGAGAAATGGGCTGCTTTACTATCCATGTGTTTAGCTAGGTGAGTTAAGAGATTTGGGGGAAGTCTTTAGTTGAAATTCAAGGTTGTAGTCCTAAATCTGAATAGGGTGAAATATCAGGAATAATAATTCTGGCAAATTCTGGAGATTGTCTCCTGCAAGGTTTAGCAGTTGCCTCTCTAGCAGGGTATTCATATACTCACATTCTTTCCATGTTTCACATCGTATCTTTGAGCCCAAAAGGAATTTGAAACTCTGTCCAGTAAGTTTTCTATTTTTAATTTTTAAATATTTACTTAGTAAGGGAAGGAAACTATTTATAAATCTGCTGTATTTCTCTATTCATGATAAAAAGTCAATATAAATGACAATAGTTTTAATTATTTTGAAATTTTTTCCTTTTTAGGAAAAATCAAATGGTGAGAGGCATTCATAATCAGTAGGGTTAGAGGTTACTTACATATAAATAGAATTCCAAAATTGTTTACTGAATATAGTTCATCATCTATTCTCCTGGTTTAATATTTTAAATGATTTCTATATTTTTCTTTTCCAAGGAAAGAAAGGCCAATTTTTCTACCACAATACCTTGTAAATATTATGTTTATAGTACTATGAAGCTTCTATTATTTTCTTTCCATTTCTGTGACACTGAAATCCATGAGAGGAGAAATTAGTTATATTTTAATCTCTAGTGCTTGGAATATAAAAGACATTAAATATATGTGTAAAAGTAAGGAACAATTATGGAACCACTTTGGCTTTCAAAATTGTTAGCTATAAGATGAAAAGCTTCATCTGACTTTCATTCTTTATAGTATCTCTTTTGAGATATTTAGCAAATGCAAGTGCTTGGTGATTCTGTTTCTTGCTAGTGGCAGAATGCTCTATCAGATAAGCTTATTAAATACCACTCCCTGAAGGGCTGTGGGAAAAACTCTTATTTTAAAAGTAGAGCATGAATTTACTGTTTCAAAGGTTCTTTCATCTTTGTTCTATCTCTTTTCTAGCAGCACTTATGATTAAAATTTGCATTGTATAAAATGTCAAGCACCTGCTAGGAAACCATACCTAATGCTTGGAAGTCCCAGTAGAATGCTAATATTAGTAGGCTGCATTCATAGCCTATTATAAAACATTATTTAAACTTTATATAATTTTAGGAGATCAAAATTTCTGAATCTATGAGTTATCTATGACAAATATGGTATAATAAGGCAGACTTGTATTTTAAATTCTACTGCAAAGATTTTCTTCATCCTAGTTGAACATCCTGCAAAAATCCTTCCCCTTAATTCACCAGTACCAGAGGATATCATCATTTCTGTTTGCTCATAGGAGCTTAGAACAAAATCAATCAATGGATGTTTAGTACCTAGGACATAAGCATTAAGTATTAGGTATGCATTATGTATTGAACAAAACTATATAGCACACAGACTGCATAGCCTTTTAGTCCCTTTGTAGAGAGAACTTAACATTTGTGTTATGTTTATATCAGTTGAACTATAAAAGGATTTCATGAACGTCGAAATATTCTGTATTGTCACTCACAAGAGTGAAGTTGTGTAGCATCATGAATGGAATAAGAATTAAAATATGATTTGTCTGATTCCATCTCTTCTTCTCTCCAATATTTTCCACACTCTTCTATTTTCATTCATTGAAAAATTAGAAGTTTTGGGAGTGGATTGGCTCAATAAGTTGAGTGCCTGCCTCCTACATGGGAGGTCCTGTGTTTGGTTCCTGGTGCCTCCTAAAGAGGACAAACAAACAATGAGCAGACATTGAGCAAAAACAATGAGCAGGCAATGAGCAAAAACAGCAAGCAGATAATGAGAAAAAAAACAATGAGCAGACAATGAGCAAACAAAGGGCAAAAACAGACAAGCAGGAAGTGGATTTGGCTCAAATTGTTGAGCGCCAGCCTTCCACTTGGGATACTCCAGGTTCAGCTTCCGTGACGTTTTAAAAAGTCACCAGGTAAAGCATGAAGGAAATGTTTCTTGACCTGAACCTTGAAATCTCTATAAGAAACTGATAATCTGAGAGGAGGAGAATAATTTTAGCAGAAACATATACTTATTCTTGTTTCTCCCTCAAAATTCAAGCTCGGGAAGCAGATGTGGCTCAAGTGGTTGGGCATCCGTCTGCCATATGGGAGGACCCAGATTCTATCCCCGGGACCTCCTGGTAAAAAGAAAGAAGGTGAGCAGACAGGCCAGGCCCGCGGGTACGCACGGCAAGCGATAAAGCAAGATGATGACGCAACAAAGGAGAGACGCAGGGGATAGTCAAGGCGAGGAGTGCCAGAGACCAGGAACTGAGGTGACACAAGTGACAGCGTGCCTCTCTCCTACATCGGAGGTCCCTAGAATCGAATCCTGGTGAAGCCTGGAGGAGAAAAATAAGATGAGAAGGCAAGAAACAGACACAGATCACCCGGCAAATGGACACAGACAGCAGGCAGGAGTGGGGGGAACTCATAGAACTGTACACCATAAAGAAAAAATAAAGTCAATTAAAAAAAAGAAAACTCAAGCTCACCAATTTTTGATAACATAACTTAACCCTATAAAGGCTATTGAGATATAATGGATTCTGTGAGGATTTTTAATCAGGAGAATTAAAAAGGATTATCATATGATCCAAAAACAACACATGAGAAATAATAATATTTGGTAATTGTGACTAAAGTTAGAAGGATAATGAAATAAGCTAAATGTTACCTAAAACACTGGTGCAATGGAAATAAAGATATAAAGAAATGTAAAAAAAAAAAATTAATGATCATATTTTCAAGAAGTAAACTTGATATGTTTGATAAATGCCATATGGTGAATTTAATATCAACAAAATCTATTCAATATTCATTTCCAGTTAATAATGCTATCTTTGCCACGGTAACCTATGTGCTTAGTACATATATGAATAACAGGAAGTATTAGAAAGAATTAGGAGCAGACACTTTTCCATGCCTTTATACATTAAGGGTGAATTAAAAAGAAGATGCATTTCAAGACTGTACTGGCTTGTCATATTGAGTTTTGAAATTTTATTATGGGAGGTCTATAAAGGGACTAAGTGCAGGTCTTGGCAATGTAAACACCATAATTTCTTTAGTTTAAAACTGTATTTTAATTAAATTATGTCTACTTACTAATCCTATTGAATTACAGAAAAAAATTCACTCTAGTTCATGCTTTCCTTCAGCATATATGTTTTGTGTGCCTGTTATGTTTCAGACCCTGTTCTGAGTGCCATGAATACAGATGAAAGCTACTTCTCAAAAGAAAAGTATGACTTGCTTTTACTGATAAGGTAGATGAGCTCTAAAGTCCTAAAATCTGCACTTTGATTCACCCCTGAAGCCTCTAGAAGACCCCATACAGTGAACTATCTCCCCAGAGACACTCCAAGCACCCTGGTCTGCTACGGCAGAGGGCCAAGTTATAGAACAATGAGAACAGTGTTCTGGACCTTTACAGAGCCTTCTCTTGTGCTGGGCCACACACAAGCAGACAGCCATTGGGATGAAAAGGCTTGGGATAGCATTCCCAAATGAAGCGTATGTGTGTGCAAAACCCAGAGGCCCACAAAGAGATTTACCTTTTCTTCATGGGAGGCTGAAGCAGGCACAACAACTTCTACTCCTTGCAGGACATATCTTGACAAATTCTAGACTACTGTGCTCTAAAATTTCACCAAGGTGATAGACCATTGTATTTTGGTGGGATTTTCCCCCCAACTTTGGGCACGCATGTATCATAGCAAATTGTATAAGGTAATCGCTCATCCCAACATCATAGCATCATTGTAGTATATTAACATGATGTCCAGGTAACAGGAACAAAGGGGAAACCAAGTTCCTGAGCACCAGCATAGAACAGAAGGCTGGAAGGGTAGGTAATATTGCCCTGAACAGGAAAATAAAGAGGCATTGCTGCTTCTGCCAGCTTAAGCAAAACTTCTTCTGATGGTCATTACTGATAGGAACGGGAAGTAAGTTTACCAGTTCAATAAGGCATACAGTGCCAAGATTCATGTTGATTAGCCCTCTCAACAAAATCATATCTGGAATAGAATAGCACCTGCATTTGGAGACCACTTGTTAAAATTTGGCTGAATCCACTGCCATGCTCTAAGATGCCTCTCTTGTCTGCCCAGGCCAAACAGACAAGCTCAATAGTGATGTGGTAGAAATTACCACAACTGCAGCTTATCTCTGAAATTCCTCCAGAAATGCTGTATTAATTTTGGATCACAATGCAATTAGGTAAAAGTGGTTTTAGCACCTTGCACTTGGCATTTACTGACATCATAATCCTCAATCTACATGTTGGGGAATAAATGTGGTACTCTGCTGGTTAACATAATTTTCTTTATTCCAACTATATTTCAGAACTGGGGAAATAACCATGTAATGGGGCCAAGGATACTCACCCCTTTCAGATCAACCAGGGTTAAAATTCCACTAATCACCTGACCTCCATAAATCACTATGCTGACTGCTGGATCACAGTGAAGTTTGGGTTATCTAAGAATTAGTGACAGCACAGAATCATTGTCCAGTATTTTTTTTTTTTAGATGCTCAGAGTACCTTTTAGTAGTAAAAGCCAAGAACTGTAAACAACCCAAACATCCTTCAACAGGTGAATGGTTAAATTGTTGTGCATACATATCATGAAATACTATTTAGTAATAAAAAGGAACAAGCTGTTGAAACACAAAACAATTTGTATGATGTCAAAAGAATTATTTTTATCCAGTAATTTTTAAAATTTTGGCAATCCCCTTCCAAAGTGCAGAGTAACCACGGCAATAGCTTTAGTTCACATTGATGAGGGTCGATATTATGATTTACAGCATGGGTGGGCAAACTATGACTCATGGACAAAATCCCGAGAAGCAACTGCTTTTGTAAATAAAGTTTTATTTCCGTACACCGTGTTCTCCACAAAAGACACATTTAAGTCTTAACCCCTTGTTCTATGGGTATGAAGTCATTTGTAAATGAGAACTTTGAAGATGACATTATTAATTAAGGTGTGGCCAAACTGAATGAGGAAGGCATTAATCTAACATGGCTGAAGTCCTTATAAGTAAAGGAAAGTGGATGTGGGAGGAGAAGCCAGAAGTCAGTGGAAACCAGAGGAGTAGACACTAGGAGAAAGAGTCATCACAACGTGACAGATAATTGGTAGACCCCTACGAACTCCTGAAGAAAGCAAGTTCAGCCAATATGTTGATGTTGGACTTTTAACCTCTGAAACTGTGAGGCAATCAATTCCTGTTGTTTCATCCAACCAGTGTGTGGTATGTGTCACAGCAGCCCTGACAAACTGAAATAGCAGCCAGTCCTGTTTCATCCATGCTATCTTTTTAGCTGCTTCTGTGCTACAGTGGCAGACTTAAGTAGCTGTCGACAAAACCTAAAATATTTGCTCTCTGCCCCTTTGTAGAAAACATTGCAGACATTTGGTTTACTGTATCCATTTTTAGCAGTATAACATGGTCCTTCCTCAAGGCCCTGATCTCTCTTTTAGGGCACTCTGGGTCTGTGTACTGGCACAAGTCTGGGACTTGTTTGAGAGACTATGGCTCTCTTGTAATGAATTACCTGAAATCTCCTTTCTCCAGACCTAGATATTTTCTGCTTATCAAATCAAGTTAAGCTTTGGTAGGCTGCTCATATATTTCAGTTCTAGTAATACCATTATCAATTAGCAAATTGCTGTGGTTCAATCTGTTTGGTCACCACCACCTCTGCTGCTCATTCATTGGAATAACCACACCTACCTTCTCTCTGGTGGTTAAGCACTACCTCTTGGCCATGGCCACTCCAAGACCCCTTCCCCACTTGAATTCTGAAGGCCAGTGCACCCACAGAATTTCCTGTCTTGCAGTAGCAGTACAGAACTCTTCAAAAATGCTAATGTAGTTCTACTGGTTCCACCAAGAAAAGAGAACCCCATTCCTCCCAGCCCTTCCCTCTTAAAACTAAGGGAAGCTCTGAAAAGTGGGAAGAAGCAGATGGTTCACCTAGTGACTGTGGGGACTTGAGGAATCACAGCAGTGAGTTTCCTGGATTTCCTTATTGTTTGTAATTCATCTCAGACAGGGAGGTGTAGAAGCACCTGCACAGAAAAAACAAGCTGTAAATAAAGCATGTTCCTCAAAAAGACCTGGAAAAGAGTAGTCTAGCAACAGAACACAGAAAACCTTTCTGGCAATGCCTGCCCTACTCCAGCCAAACACAAATGGATCAACCACACCTGCACCCTCAGGGTTTCAAGGGAGTGGGAAGGAAAGCTGATTACCCATCAATCCATCTGTTTCATGAAAGTAGTGGCACGTCCAGTCCCCTGCTGGGTGGTGTGGACAGCATCATTCAGGGAGCTAAACTTCTGGGCCTGCTTGACAGACCCAGGAGCCCTCTGGTTTCCTCACAAGGTCGTATTGGACAAGAGGTAGCTAAGCCTCTAAACCCAGCTTTTGGGAAGAAGGCTAGTGACTTTCTATAAATGTTTATATTGGATAGAGATTGAAATGGAAATCCTCTCCTTAAACTAAAACAGTAATAATAACAAAAAAATACAATATCATGCACATTTAATAGAAAATTATAACAAATGTGTCTGTTTCAATTGATTAATTGAAAAATATCTAACTTTTTTTTTTTTTTTTGCCATGCTTTTTCAGGGCATAGGCCATGGGGAATTTCCTCTAGTCTTAAACATATACTTGAACGTCAGCAGCCAACACGTCTTGGTCCAACACGTGGCAACAGACTTTAGTGAGGGAAGTAACTTACACTTTATGGCCTGGTAACAGTAAGCTTCTACCCCAAATAAATGCCCTTTATAAAAGTCAACAGAGTTCTGGTATTTTGCATCAGCACCCCTTTGGCTGACTAATACAGTAGATATTAATTATTACTACATAATTAAATTCCCTTGAAAAGCTCTTATTTGTCCCAATGAATTATTAAAGGGTGCTATCTTCATATTCATCACATTTGATGCATCTATTTCTGAGCATATTATTTTGAAATATATTTTCTTAAATTGACATCCAATGATACGTAAGTGTCTGTGATCATAACCTAATATGAAAGCAATTGAATTGGGTATCTCTTATATTAGTTCTACCTTCATGCTAATATTACATGTTCTATATAATGCAATTAAAGACAGAGGATAGACGCTAAGTGTATTATGGATAATACAGCACTAAACTTGAACTAAAATAACCTTTTATTCAATCTTAGATTTTCTAACTTGCTAATTGGACAACGAATTTAACATCTCTACAGCTTACTTTTTTTCCCCCTGTGAACCAAGAATGCTTGGTGAAATTATTTCTATGCTCCCATCCAGTTGTTATATGTATGGCATATAAAAAGACTCTATTGTGTTATTTTAATATTATCATTATTTCTTATGCCCAAATATTTAATAAGACTATAAAAAGGTGAGAAGTATTCTTAATAGGTGAACAATGTAAAATCCCCTAGTCTAACTACTTAAATTGTATAAAACTCAGTTGAGGGTAACTTAAGAAATCAGTTGGATTAAATTGCTAAATTATGCCTTGCTGCTATGTGAATTATTAATATTAATTGAGCCTTAAGAGGTGAGAAAATGTAAGCCTAATGAGTTAACTAAAACAGTTCTGCTCATTATGTAGTCTCATAACTCACATTTAATGTTAAAGTAAATTTTACCTGCTTTAACATTTCTTTTAAAGACTATTTTCTGACATTTATGATAATTACCTGTTTTGTACCTCTACCCTACCTCTGCCATTTCTATAGAATTACATAGAAAATAATTATTTTCTTCTCTCTGATTAAATGCAACATGTTAATTTAAACTAACATGTTAAACTAACATGTTGCTAGTATAAAATAGATTTCAGTCTCTTTAATGTTATTTTATACATAAAAGCTAAAATATGCTAGTCTTGATTAGAGTATACATGTGGCAGTCTCTGAAATCAGTTACCATTCTCTCTTACTAAAGTAGGCATTTTATTACTTTAATATGCATAAGGATATAATTCTGTTCCTAGAACAGAAGAAGCTTAGTAATTTTGATTATAAATATTCCTTTAAACCCTTTTTATTTTATAAAGACATGTTTTAATATAAAGGTACATTTCTTTAATATTTTTCTTAAGAATGAAAATATCTAAACAGAATATATTTTGATCTGGGTTGAGGTATTTAGTCCCTAAAAATATTTCCTACTTTAGTATATGGCAAAACTTAAACTTTATTTTTTACTTTAAAAATTATTTATCTTTAGTTAAATATTAAAATGCAGTTACTGTCACTTTTCGATATAAATTTGTATATACTAATAGAAGAACTTCACATAATACTCAAGCAAGTTATTTATTATTACTAAAAATCATTTTTTCAGAGTTTTTCATTGAGTATGTTTCCTTAGTATGTTTCTTGATAGGAAATAGTTCCTTGGCCTTAAAATTTTTTGTATACTTTTGGAAAATGTGTGTTTTCCTGGAAAATAATTCATTTAGTAAAAATAGATATAGATGATATGTAGATAGAGAAATAGATACATATACAGATAAAAATACAGAAATGCATTATTTTCCAATGTTATTAATGCATCAGATACTATAGAAAGTATACATCAAAGCCCATGGCTATTTTGATGCCTATAGTAAACATTACTAGTAGCTTTACATTTCATGTAATTCTTTAATAAAGGATTTGGGTTTTTTTGTTATTGTGCATGTGTTTGTGTGTGTGCTTTTATAACTCCTGCACCAACAACAGTACCTGGGAAAAGTAGATAACAAATTAACATGTGTTTAATGAGTGTAGTATTATAAGTTAGATTGAAACTTAACTATTAGAGCAAACATTTTGTTGAAACGGGAAAAAGTGAATTAATTTCCTTAAATAATTTTTCCAGCATCCCTTTCCCGTTTCTAACTAATATTAAACAGTTTTCATAACCATATAATTACACATAATTTGGGGAAGCTAATCCTAAATTTTAAAATGTTGTGAGATCCTAGGGGAATTGATTAGGGTGATGATCTATAAATTTGAGCATGGAAGTTAGTCCATATCAGCGGTATGAGTGCCATTAACCAGCATTTTCTGGTGGGATGCAGTAATGTTCCAAATGCTTTTAAAGTGCATGTTTGTTTTTATAATTTTTCCATGTGTATCCAGTTCACAAATGAATTTCCTTATAGTTTATTAAAATTCCCACCAATGTATCATTTCCACTTGCTAGTAAGAAATAAAATGTCAAATTTAGAAACTCCTGGGCAAAAAATGTCTGTATATGCTCTAACCTAAGCAATCTAAAGACAGAAAAGATACACATATTCACATGAAAAATTAATGCTCCATGTCGCAGAGTTTAAAAAACATCAAACTCCTGAGTGGTACCTATATTGACAGTGAGGTCCTTTCTATAAAAAGTTAGTTTAGTTTTCTTGAAAACATCACCCCTTCAACGGTCACATATAAACTGCAATGCCAAAATCTCTTTGGCAGTCATTCAGATCTTTCCTACTGTCTTTTTCATTGTAGCCACATGTGAGGATATGTTGCTATGGCAATTGTTTTTTATTCTCAGACAGACATGTTTTAGTAATACTATCCCATGCAGATTTCTGGCAATCAAGTTAAGATTGACAAAGGTCACTACACATATGTGAAACATGGCTATTTAGAATCCCCTGATATCCTTTAAAGAATAAAATAAATGCGTTCAGTCTTGGAGAGACTCTGCTTTACCTCATACACTAACAGATGTATTCCTCTTTGCCATATAGTCAGATGCTGTGATGGTTAGGCTAATGTGTCAACTTGGCCAGGTAATTGTGCCCAGTTGTTTGGTCAAGCAAACACTGGGCTAATTGTAATACAAGGACATTTATGGACTTTAGTCACCAGTGAGTTTACTGCATAGATAGCTGATTACATCTATATCAATCAGGAAGATTGCTGTCAGCAATGAGTGACGCTTTATTCAATCAGTTGAATGCCTTAAAAAGGGAAGTGATTTCAGCATTTCGGGGAGAATTTCCCAGTTGGTTTTCGGACAGTCACCGTCTCCTGGAAACTCATCAAGGACCTTCATTGGTCTTTCATCGGAGCCCCTGATTTGCAGCCTGCCTGCAGAACCTGGACTTGTGTATCCCCATGGTCACGTGAAAGACTCTTAAAAAATCTCATATTATGGACAGATATTTCCTGTTGATTCTGTTTCCCTAGAGAACCCTAATATAGCTTGGTACCGGGAGTGGTTCTTGAGGAACAGTCTTAAACATGGAATGTCTGAAGTGGTTCTGAGAGCTTTGCAATTGGCTTTCTACTCTAATTGGACTCAAGGGTACTAATGACTCCCTTTCCAATAATGAAGAGGCTATTAATAGTCCATGGTGTGAGTTGGCAAATAGAGATATGCAAAATACATTACTGGTTTCCCCTACTTTCATGCTTATAAGAAGCAAGAATCTAGGTGAGAGTGTTTTCAACACCTTAACAGAGTTTTGTGGAGTCAAAAGGTATAATGATGTTGGCTGGCTTCTGCTAGATACTCTGGATAGAGTTACAAAAGAAAGAGATAAGCTAAAGGCTTCAAATTTGAAAATTAAATGCTGAATGAATGATCTGAAATTTTCTATGTGTGCTCTGAAAGAAAATCTTGACTCCTATAGCCACAGACTTGAGATACATGAGAACCAAACTCAAACTCTCATTGTACAAGTAGCAGAGTTCCAAAGGAAACTAAAATCTCAACCCCGCAGGATTTCTGCAGTTAAAGTGAAGGCATTGACTGGTAAGGAGTGGAACCCAGAGGATTGGGATGGAGACATATAGGATGATGATAATATTGGTCCGGACATTGGAACCCTAAATTCTGCTAAGACTTTACCAGATAAACCTGCAATGGCGTGCCCTGTGGAGACCACACCTTGTCAACCTTGTATCACCCAGCCACCAGTCTGTCCCAGGGAGTCCAGACTTCCTTCCAGCCCTGAGGTGGGTACCAGCCAAACTGAAGCATGCACTGTCCAGCCTCTGGCCTGCCCCAGGGAGTCTGGACCTCCTAGCCCTGAGGCTGGTACAAGCTAAACTGAAGCCTGCATGTCCAGCCTCTGGCCTGCCCCAGGGAGTCTGGACCTCCTTGCCCTGAAGCTGGTACCAGCCAAACTCCAGCATGCACTGCCCAGCCTCCACCCTGACTTGAGGAATCTGCCTTCCAACCCCTGCCTGAAGAGATTAACACTGTCTCACCAGAAGAAAATGCAAAGGAATGCCCTGAAGTCAGTAGCTTTCAAGGCATCTCTAATCCTTCTCCTTACCCACCCCCACCACCCCTCTTGTCTTCGAGACCTATTACTAGACTAAAATCACAACAAGCCCCCAAAGGTGAAATACAAAGTTTGACCCATGAGAAAGTATACTATACTCTGAAACAACTGCATGAGTTTTCCAACTTATATAGACAGAAATCAGAGGAATCTGTGTGGGAATGGATACTAAGGGTATGGGATAATGGTGGAAGGAATATAAAGTTGGATCAGGCTGAATTTATTGATATGGGCTCACTAAGCAGAAATTCTGGATTCAATGCTGCAGCTTTAGGGGTTAGAAAGGGGTCTAACTGTTTGGGTGGCTGATTGAAACATGGACCAAAAGATGGCCTAGTATGTCTGAGGTCGAGATGCCCGATTTGCCCTAGTATACAGTAGAAAAGGGAATTCAAAGGCTTAGAGAGATTGGAATGCTAGAATGGGTTTACTATTTGAGACCTGCCCATCCACCCCAGGAATGTCAGAGGACACACCTTTAACCAGGACTGTGAGGAATAAATTTGTAAGACTAACCCCATCTTCTCTGAAGAGCTCTGTGGTTGCTCTTTTCTGTAGTCCAGATATTACTGTAGGGAGGGCTGTAATGGAATTAGAATCCTTAAACATTATGGGGATGAATGGATCTCGGTCCGGTAAAAGTCAAGTATCTCCTCAGTTAATCGTCAAAGACAAGATGAGCATGGCTACCGCAGTGAAAGTCAGATTGAAAGCGATACTCAAAATAGTCTGAGTCACATAGAGTTATGGCATTGGCTAATACATCAGGGGTACCTGGAAGTGAAATAGATGGACAGTCTACTAAATTTCTTCTGGATCTGTGTAAGCAGAAGAGTTCTAGGTTGAGTGAACAAAACTCTAACTCAAATTTCAGATGCAGAGAATCATATTGTTGATAGATATCTCCTGTTGATTCTGTTTCCCTAGAGAACCCTGACTAATACAGTTGCTGTTACCTTTTAAATGAAATTGTTGAATATACTGCTCTACATCTGTCACCTGGCAAATACTTGGGATGAAAAGTGTTAGAAACAAGATGCATGACCCTGAATTATTGTTATCTCAATCGATTTCAATCTATTAAATGGTCATATGAAAAACAGGTGTAATACAGAGATATTTTTGGGAATTGGGAATTGTCCTGAATGACATTGCAATGACAGATACAGGCCATTATATCTTCCCATTACTTAGAAAATTGAGTGGGAGAGAGTGTAAACTACAATGTAAACTGTAATCCATGCTTAGTGGCAATGCTCCAAAATGTGTTCATCAATTGCAATGAATGTACCAAACTAATGAGGGATGCTGTGGGAAATTGTGGGAGATGTGGGGAGCAGGGCATGTAGGAATACCCTATATTTTTTATTTAACATTTATGTAATCTAAGTATCTTTAAAAAATAAAAATTTTAAAAATAAATAAATAAAATGCACACTGAAAAAATATTCTTTTTAGAAAAATGGTCTTTTGTTTGGCTTTATTTTTCTTTATTTTCTAAACATAAAATTTGAGAAAATATTTTAACAATGAGTTCAGAATGTTAATTCTCAAAAAACAGAGTTCTAATTGTAAAATACAGAAAATATCACTCCCTGAAAATAGATGTGCTGTTCTTTTGTATTTTCAAATGTTAAGAAAGAAATGATATCAATATTTTGCAAATTTGCCACTGAGTGGAGAAGAGTAACATAACCACTGTTATCATGAAACCAGTACAGCTTTTTCTAGCAAAGTCTGAACAAAGATATGGCAAGAAAGAAAACGTATAAGCCAGTCTCACAATCCTAAACCAAATGTGAAAATGTGGTCATCCTAAACAAAATGCTATCAAACGGAAGACTATCAAAATTTAAATAGTATTGCATATTTCACCAAAGGTAAGAGTATGCAGAAATGCATGTTTATATTAATAGTTTAAAATTATTTAAAGAAATTGCTACATTAAAAGAGGAAAAAGTTATATTTTGACCACAAGAGGATCAATAAAAAATTTGATAGTACTCAGCATCTATTTATTACAAAATTAAACCTCTTAAAAATGTAAGAATGAAAGAAAATACCTTTAATCAGAAATGGACATGCATTAAAGACCAGAAAAAAATCACTTCTAATTTTCATTTGCAGATTATTTCAGTTTGGATATTAAAAAATGGATTTATGGATAAATAAGTGGAAATAAAAAATAACTTTTTAAGAAGTGAAATCTTGAGGCATATGACAACATGAATGAATTTGGAAGACATTATATTGAGTGAAGCAAGCCAGGCAGAAAAGGACAAATACTGTGTGATTGTGCTACTATGAACTAAATAAGTTATGTAAAATCATGGAGTTAATAACTAGAATATAGGTCACAAGAAAATAGAAAGAGGGTAGAGACTGAAAAGCTGAGGGTTAATCTGTGCAGAATTGGTAAAATGGTTGTTTGTTAATCTTTGGAAAGGAAGAGAAATGGTAAAAGCATATTATGGTGTTTGTAACTAGCAGAGCTATTATATGGATATAACAGTGGCTGAAAGGGAAGGTCTAAGGTCATATATATTATTAGAAGGAAAGCTAAAAAATGTAACATGGGTCTGTATAGTGTAGTATAACCTCATGTAAAACACAAATATGGATATATTGCATATATAAGACTGTTTTTACAAAATATAAATACAAGTAATCTAGAGAGAATGAAAAAGAATAGCAGTTGTGTATGGCAGGGAAAGCACAGAGAGATTGAGAAGTTATGAGTTTTATTTGTTTGTTTATTATTATTATTATTGGAATAATGAAAGTGCTCTAAGAATTACTAAAGTGATGAATGTACTTTGGATGGATTTATGCTTTATTAATATATATAAATAAAACTGATTTTTTAAATAAATAAATAAATAAAGATCTAGCCTAGAAAAGAAAAAAATTTGTGAATATTAAAGAATTAAGATCAATCCTCAAAAATTGTTTACATTTTAATCAAAATGCAGTTATATTGATTAAATAAAAAATGAACTATATACTGCCGATTTCTCATCAGAAAACATGGAGGCAAAAAGGCAGTGGGAGAACATATTAAAAGTGCTGAAAACAAAATACTGCCAAGTGAGAATTATATATCCATCAAAGTCTTGTTTCAAAAATGAGGAAAAAATGAAGACATTACCATATAAACAAAAGCTAAGGGAGTTTGTCAGCACTAGAAAGGCTCTACAAGAGATGCTAAAATGAGTTCTACAGGTTAAAATGTAATGACATTAGACAACAGACTATATATGGTAAGGATAATGACATGGGTAAATATAAATGCTAGAATCTTTAATATGTAACTTGTTTTACTTCATACATGACATAAAGGACAAATGAATAAAACATAATGATAAATCAGTGGTTTTGAAATCATAATGTATAAATATGTAATTTGTGATAAGAACTATATAAAGGTTGGGGGATGGAGGGGTATAGGAATACAATTTGTTTATACTATTGAATTTAATTTGGTATAGTGCAAACAACATTGTTATAGATTTAGGATGATAACTTTAAGTCTAATGGTAACTACAAAGAAAATATAAGAGAATATGCAAGCTCATAGAGATAGAAGTTAGAGTACAGGTTAGCAGAAGTGGGTAGCAATGGGAATAGGGAGTTAATGCAAAATATGCATAGGGTTTCAGTTTAGGGAGATGGGAAAGTTTTAGTAATGGAAGATGGTGAGGGTACCACAATATTTCCAATGTGATTAATTCCACTGAATGGTATGCTTGGGAGTGGTTGAGATGGAAAAGTTTATGGTGTATATATGGTCTCACAATTTAAAAAAAGAAAGAGCAACTGATGATCAATACAGGCGATGTTAAATTTTGTCAAAATTTATAAAAGTGTAGGGTCCAAAATGTAAATCATAATGTAAATCATTGACCATGGTTAGTAGCAAGCTTCAATATTTGTACATCAATTGTAAAAAATCTACCATCCACATGTAAAATGTTATTAATAAAGGAAAAGAGAGAGGAGGTTGGGTATATGGGAATCCCCTAAATTCTGTATGTGATTTTTCTGTTATCTAAAGCTTCTTTGAAGATAAAATGAAAAAAATAAAATAAAACACTGGGGGAATAAGTGGAAGAAAATGTCACTCTACATACAAGACAACAGATCTTACAGTGATGAAAGACAAAACGACAATTTTTAAATTTTTTTTATTTTTTCAATTTAAAAAAAAAAATTTTATTTTATTATTTTTAAAACTATCATTATTTATTTTCTTATTAATTTTATTCAGTTATTTTGTTGGCTTCATTTTTTAAAAAGTTTTGGATCACAGAAGGATTACAACTGTGGTGGGGGAGGATCATTGGTGCAGGGTGTCAGTGATGGAGGATGCATGGGAGGAGGTTCAGCTGGGGCATACCTATAAAGCATGTGAATGAGTTCAAGTGTTAATGGGGCATTGTCACAGTGGGTGGAGTTTCACACAATAACTGAGAGATTATTGAATTCTCATCCTGGGGAGCTCAGCCACATTTTATAATGGGACAGTAAGAATCCCCTGAGTACAGGGACAGTGACTAGTGAAGTACGATGGACCATTGATGGACCATTGATGTTGATGACTATACTTACAAAACTTTTCTTTTGAAGTTGAAACTTAGCCTAATATTATAGGTTGCCTAAGAGTTACCTCCTGAGAGCCTCCTTGTTGCTCAAATGTGACCTCTTTCTAAGCCAAACTCAGCATACAAATGTCAGCATGGGACATGACTCCTGGGGATAAGCCTCCCTGGCACTGAGGAATTGTTACCAAGCACCAACTAGTAATGCAACTGGCCAAAGACCTTGTCCAAAAGGAGGAAAGGGTAAAGACAAAGAGTTTACATGGCTGAGAGACTCCAAAGTGAGTCAGGAGCTCATCCCAGAGGTTACTCTTCTGCATATCTCAGCAAGATTTCATTGACTGCCACTGCCAGTGGGCCCTACTTTGGAATGTATGCTCCCCAGTGTGACAGAGTTGGACTCGGTTGTGTTTTACCTACACATGGCTCTTTTGCTGCTTCTATTTGAGCCTATAGTTAGTACTAGAGTTGATAGATTTATGTGAAAGAGACTTAAATCTTCGGGCTTCCCATGTGCCAGTTGAACCCTGAATCTCAACAGAGATGCAAGACCTACTCTCCAGTTCATTGGACTCACCCAGGACAACTAACAAGGAGATGATGATGGACAATGACCATCCCAAGGAACAGAGAGAGTCTACAAATGCAAGCAAGATAGTCCCATCCATCTGCTCCATGGTCTCTAAGTCCCTCCCAATTAGACGGAGAGTGGGCATCACCATCCCGGAATCCTCAGGATCGGGGAATGAATGATGGATTAGAGTAGATTTACTGTTATTCCACTATGGACTTATTGTTATTCTAGCAATGGAAGAATTTTTATCATTGATGTGGAGACAGTGGTCAACGGAGGTTCTGAGGGGAGGTAGAGGGAAAAATAGGTGTAATGTGGAAGCAGTTTTGGAACATTGGAATAGTCCTGAATGACATTGCAATGACAGATACAGGCCATTATGCATCTTGTCATAACTTACCAAATTATGCAGGAGACTTTTTAAACTATAATGTAAACTATAATCCACACTTAGTGGCAATGCTCCAATATTTGTTCATCAATTGTAATAACTCTACCACACTAATGAAAAAAGTTGTTAATGTGGGGAAAAGTGGAAAGGGTAGGGTGTGGGACACATGGGAATCCCCTACATTTTTTATGTAACATTTATGTAATGTAAGTATCATTTTTAAAAAATAAAAAGACTGTATTTAAAAAAAATAAACAAATGTAATACATGATCCTGGATGGAATCTAACAGGGGAAAAGAGAAGGGAAAAAATACACCTAATGCAAACTATGGACTATAGTTAAAGTAATATTTTAATATTCTTTCATCAGTTTTAAGAAAGCGACCACTCCAATGCTAAGAGTCAATAATAGGGGTTTTAAGAGATATGGGGTTTTATGTTTTGGAGTAATGAATATGTTCTAAAATTGATTGTGGTGATGAATGCACAGCTCTGATTCTACTGAGAGCCATTGATTGTATACTTTGGATGGACTGTATGGTGTGTGACTATATCTCAATAAAACTGCTTAAGAAGGACATTATTGGGACTTATGAAAAATTGGAATGTAGACTGTAAGCTTTATGTCAATAAATTTAAATTCCATAAACTTGATGACTCTACTTCAGGTGGTTACAAAACTAAATATCATTGTTCTTAGGAAATGAATATGTCAGTATGAAGTGTTCAGGGATCAGGATATATACAACCTACACTCACATTTTCAGAAAATGGATTGATAGATAGGTAGATAGACTGGTAGATAGGTAGATGGAATGATATAGAAAATGTGGCAAAATGTTAAAATTGGTGGGTCTGGGGTCTGGGGTGTTAGGAGTATGTTGGTGTTCTCCGTATGAGATTTGCGTTACAATTTTAACTATCCTGTACATTTGAAAGAATTTCAAAATAAAAAGGTTGAAAAAAGGATTACTGGTTTTCCAAATACACTACTATGTAAATTGACACCAAAAATTGTTTTGATTAAAATTGTGATTTACACCAGTGGCAATTATATATATATTGTTTGGGAAATTATAGAACACCAAAATGTATCACAACATTTGCATTGCATTCCATGGTCATAGTGGAAAACCTTGATGAACTCCCATATAATTAACACCCTTATTATATTTTTTAAAATATTCCCTGACAATACAAGTGTATTCAATATCAATGAATATATTTTTATGAAATGAAATTTAAACTCTGAAGTTCCTTCCAATCCTACATCTTTAAAATTGTGAAGGTACTTACAAAAATTTTCAAGCCAGTTTCACTTCAAAATGTCTTTGATGATGCAGTAAAATTTATGACTTTCTTTAAACATCAACCTTTGTACCCATTGTTCTTAATATTCTGTGTCAACATGAGACAAGGTGCTGAAGCACCTCTGATGAAACCTAAGTGTGATTGTGTGGAGAAATAGCCATGTCAAATATGATTTGAGTCTTGAGCTCAACTACTTGCCTTTTTCATGAAACATCATTTTTTTACTGGAAGGAATAATGGGCAGGCAAACGAGTATTACACAGATTTGGATAGTTGCAAGTATTTTCACAAACATGTAAAAAAAGTATGTCTGTCCTTCAAGGAAAGTCACTGACATGTTTTTTTTTTTTTTTTTTTTTTGGTTTTGACAATTTGAGCATTCAAGTAAAAATTAAAATTTTTGCAAATGTTCACCTGCCACCATGAGCTAAACGGCTTTCCAACTTTCTGATAAGATTGGTAATGATATTAATGGAAGTGATTTTTTATATTGCATAATGAAATTTGTCATTATTTGGAAATATGATTAACTCAGTGAATCAATAGTTTTAAAATGATTAGTACATGATGTTGCAATAGCTTCCATGGCTTAAAGATCCATTCAAAGGGAGAGAGATTGGAAAAAATCATTTTAGCATAACAGAGAAGAAAAAGTTCATTGATATGGTTTCAGAATCTTTATTGCTACTAAGAAACTACTAGTTATTGAGTTTTAGGGCAGTATTAAAGAATAATTGTCTGAAAGACTATTAAAATACTTCCTCCTCTTCAAACTAAAGATCTGTGTGAGGTTAGATTTTCTTCATATACTTCAACCACAATAAGATTGCACAAGAGTTTGAATGTAGAATCCTACTATAGTCTTTATTATATGCATTAAGGCGACCTATAAATATGTAAATCAATGCCACAAATCTCATTAATTTTTTTGTTTTGGGAAATAATGTTCACGCTTTACAATATTTCACTTATATGTTCTAAATATATTATATTAATTATAACATTAATTATTTTAAATATTTCATATTTATGTATGTAATGGCTTTAATACTGTTATTTTAATGAATAGACATAAATATTTTTAAATTTCTCAGTTTTCAATTCTACAAAAAATATTGCTAGATGTAATTCACATAAACAAAAGCACTATAGGCCTTCTATAATTTTTAAGAGATTTTACAGTCTGTGAGAAGACACCTTTGTTCATTTCCTTAGTAACTTGCTCAAAAGAGTAATAACAGTACAGTCATAGGAAATTGTTAGTGAGATATATTGAGAATCATTTGTAGTATTATGATACTGATTGAAAGAACAGCAAGCTGGAATTATTTAAATATTAGGCCATATAATATCTTGCTAATATTTAATATATATTTAATATATTGTATATAAATATTTATTATTTAATATATTAAATGTATGTAATATATAATTTAATTAATAAATATAATCAATAAATATATTAAATATATTTGAATATTTATTGTTTTTTATTAAATATCTCATGTTTAATAAATAATAACAAGTGGAAGATCTAGGGTGCATATTAAAGCATAATTTTACTTCACTCATTAACTAACTGAACGTAAGAATGTTATACAGTATTTAATGTGCAAAGCCCTCTAGTTATCTTCCCACCTTTGATGTTTTGTGACATGCCTCCCTCTAAAACAGATGGAGAAAGGTAATTTAACCCTAGGCTAAGTAAGAATTTGATGACAAAAGGAAGTGCAATCTCTGAGGTATAGTGTTTGATGTCCTAGATTCCTCCATCCTAAGCATATCATTTCTAAATTAAACTGCTATGTTAATACAGGTTTACGGTCTACATTCTTATTCCTTTTAAATGTAAAATTGGAGGTAGCGATAGAAAAGAGAAGAATAAAAGTGATTTAGGTGTTAAGATAGGAATGTATGAATATAGTAAAACACAAGGGAAAGGCCAAATAATTAGGATTACTTTCTCCAGTGTAAGAAAGATTGAAAGCTACCCTATTAACTATCACTAGATAGAAGGTATTAGCATAGCGGTGTCAGCTATCAGCACTTTTCTATCTATACTAAAGACAAAACAAGGGCAAAGCTGCTTATTTATAGAATCAGAGAAATTGAGTTTGTTATACAAATGGAAAATTTAATTACGCCGGTTTTTAAACCCTGAACGAGGTTATTGAGATGTTTAGAAGAATGGGATGTATTTCCAGCTATACAGAATATGAGTTTAAAACAGTTAATATGTTCAGCTTTATAATTCAATAGTAAGCACAAAAGAAACAGCAACATAAGGAATACTCTGCTTCAGATATTTCTCCTGGATACCACCCAAAATGAGATCACTAAGGGAAGGAACTTTCTGCACGAACGTGGATGAAAAAAAAGTTAACTGATGTTTACTTCCATATCTTGTAGGAAGCATAGTTTTGTCTGTTTTTCTTTTATGTAAAATTCTGTTATCTCCTAAGGGAGGGAAGTCTGTATACTGAAAGAATTTTATGACATAAGGGAGTATAAATGTTTAGGGGTAGAATATATGGAACTGGGAAGAATCCCTTCCACATAGTCAAAGGGGAAGCAAATAATTTTAGGGTGTATGTATGAATTTGATATGAAAGTTTAGAATGAAGAGAGTTTATTTAGTTTTCTGAGTGGGGAAGTAGTGTTAAAAAGCCTGAAGTTGGCAGTGTTCCCAGATACTTGCCAAAAGGGATACAAACAATGGATTTCTTTTTCAACAATTATGTGAGCTCTACAATGATAAAATCATTCTTCCCTCCAAATCTTCAGTACATTTTAAAAGTAAAATCTTATAAGCTTCTGTAGATAAATTTCTTGTGGAAGGTATTAGGTTTTCATCCAGTTTTTAGGGAGCTATGTTTTTGGGGAAGAACTATGTATGATGGATAAATGCATACTTCATATACACGCTCATCCTACTTTAAAGGGCTTTATGAATTTAAGGAATATGAGAGATATAAAAATTTTGGATAAATGAAAAAATATACAGTTAGGTTATTATTAGAATTTGTTATTTGTCCTTTAAGTAGGAAAATTCAATTTAAAAGGAAGTAACTTTATCTAAACTCTTATTGCAATGGAGAAATAAGCCATTATTTAAAAATAATTAAAAAATTTGAGCATATGCATTTTAATGGGAATTGTGGATATAAAAATGAAAAGGCTTCTAACTTTAAATAATAATTTTATATGATAAATTCTATAAAATATTTTCTCCATAATATCAGGGTAACCTTATTACATTCATTGCGCTCATGCAACAATGCAAAGTAAAACATCTAGGTACGTAGAATAGGAAAAAGGAAAGAAAACATTATTTTAAGTATGAAACCTGATATGTCTGAGATTGTAATAATCTTTATTCATATTTCTAATAAGACAAAGGTAGACAACTAAGGTAATCAAGGTAAATGAAAATATTTTTTTAACAAATCAATTTAATTGATACATATTAATAAGCACAAATCCATACAAAGTATTTGGTATAATCACATAGTTGTGCATTCATCACTTCTATAATGAAAATGTTATATTTTCATTATTTCAGTAATAATAATGATAAACAAAAACCAAACACACAAGCAAACATAACTTATCACCACTCAATCTCTCTACACTTCCTCTGCCATACATGGCTGCTATTCTTTTTCCTACTCTCTAGTTTATTTGTATTTATATTTTATAAAAACAATCTTATATATGCAATATTATCCACCTTCGTGTTTTACATGAGGATATACTATGTTATACAGTCCCATATTACATTTTTTAGGTTTCCTGCTAGTAATAAACATGTCCTTAGACTTTTATTTTCAGCCATTGTCATACCCATATGACATATGACATATGACATATGACTAGCTCTGCTAGTCACAAACACGATGATGTGGTCTCACCATTTCCATTCATTTACAAAGATTTACAAATTTTTAACCAATTTTGCACAGATTTTATTTTTATTATGTTTTTCATCCTTTTGTGTAAAGTTTAAGAAACTACCACCAACCATAAACAAGATCTTGAAGATGTTTTCCTACATTTTCTCCTAAGAATTTTAAGGTTGTCACTTTTATAATTAGGTCCTTGATCCATTTTGAGTTAATTTTTGTGTAAGGTGTGAGATAGGGGTCCACTCTCTTCCTTTTGAATATGGCTATCCAGTTCTCCCAGCACCATTTGTTAAAAACTGTTCTGGCCCAGTTGAGCAGGCTTAACAGCCTTGTCAAAAATCACTTGACTATAGATGTGAGGGTATATTTATGAATTCTTGATTTGGTTCCAATTATCAGTCAGTCTATCTTTACACCAGTACCATGCAGTTTTTACCACTGAAGCTAAGTAATATTCTTTAAAGTTCCGAGTAAGAGTCCAACAACTTCATTCTCCTTTTTTAAGTCATTTTTTTTGCTATTC
>JAQZBX010032832.1:0-25673 GCA_029593785.1 Cabassous unicinctus | reverse complement strand
GGCGTGCCCTCACAAGGAGGCCTCGGGACGCGAACCCGGGCCTCCCATATGGTAAACGGGGGCTCTATCCACTGAGCCACACCCGCTTCCCTGGATTAATACTTTCTTTCTGTCTTGAGATCAGAGATACACAGTAGGTTCCCAACATCCCTTCTATTCTCCCACTAGTGCAAAGAATGTTACTTTGCAATTCAAGTTTTCCTAGTTTATACTGATCTTAGTGTATTACTTTGGATTATCTTACGAACAAGTTAGAAATCCATCTGAAAACAACAAGAAGAAAACAAACAAACAAAAAAGAAAGAAAGAAAACTAAGCCTCCCAAGAAGCAACAGGATGGATGGAGTTACAGAAGTACATCTCTTCCCATCGTAGCCTTATTCCTCATTACATTTATCACATGCTTATTTTGCCCCTCCTCTACTTCATATTTTGGGGATGCCACAATAAAATAAACCTAGTTCTTTATTTAAGAAATTGCCATTCTTGTTTTAAACATAACAGATTTCGACTTGGTAGTACATATTTCCTCCATTGCTAAGAATTACTGACTTTTTATAATGTTCTGAGTTCACTTAACTGTGATGAGTAAAAATGTGACAGACCAGACCAATTAATTTTCAAGTCAGATCACATCTAAAATGCATGATAATTTGTTTTCAGTTGCAGTAGTGGAAGAAACAACACACTTCTAGAGAGAACCATAAATGCAGTTGTGTGGTTAAGTATATTCACATAGAATGACGACTTGTTAGGCTGTACCAAGAGATATGCCCTCTTAGATTTATCCAGAGGAATGGGAATAAGTTTCCAAACCCCCGGTGTATTCTGCTGTAATACTGCTTAAAGAAGAAACACATTAGGAATAGGAATTCAGAGATTACCTCCACTGATATAACGGCTGGACTCTCTGCTGCAGTGCCTATTAAATAGATGTTCCACATATATACACACTGATGAGGTCCCTCCAATTCTTTTGGTGTTTTTTTTCAGTTTTTTTTCCAATCAAAAATGCTAAAGTAGCTGATCTGGATGTTTGTCCCTTAAGAAAAGTGCCATGATATAAAAAATTTTGTCATCACTAGTTAGAGTGTGATAGACACAAAGAAATCCTTATAATATGTAGAAGTATCTAAATCACAGAAGTTTAAGAACCTGTTATAACATTAGGAAATTCTCACTTTAATATGCACTCGAATCACCTCAGGGATCTAGTTAAAATACAGACTCTGCTTCAGTAGGTTGGCGATGGCACCTGAGAATCTTTATTTCTTACCAGCTACAAGTGATGACGATATGATTGCCTATGTTAAGAGATTCTTATTTTTTTTAAAGTAATTTCACTTTAACCAACACTTTCCTCTTCCCTTTGAGATTCCCCTCCGCTCTGCTTTTATCATTCAAGATGCCACCATTTGCATCTCTTTAAAAATCATATTCAATTACTTGGAGCAGTTTACAGCATGGCCAGATTCTTTGAGTTAGAGGCAGCCCCACTCTAATTTTAGGGAGGAAGCGGCATGTTATTAAATTGACTAATCTTTGGAGCTTGGTAATAACATTAATTGTTCCTTATACATTGCCTTGACCGAGTCAGTAATAAGGTGATTTCATATTTACTCCATATCCATTTTATAAATGAGGATTGTGTATAAATGCAAAAAATCTATGTATTTGCTATAAATGTAATTGTATTTCTTATAATTTACTTCTTTATTAAATTGTCATTAATTGGTACCCAAAGAATTCACATCTGTGGGGGGAATTTTTGTAAGGTCCATATTCTCCAAGCTATGTTTTTATTCTGATTGTGTTACTGGATTTCCTCCAAGTTAAAAGATGCTACAGCGGATTCACTAAGTACAATATATTCTACAGATGATACAGTAGATTCATTTGCTGGGACTTGAATCTGAGGCAGAACAGAAATAGCAACATTGCACACGTGGTGAACGCCAGGCTATCTGTCCATTACTTTTCCCTGCATATCAGACGATCTGTGCAGAACTGACTGGTCATCAATCCAGAAAGGCACAGAGTGGCCTGTTAGGTTCCCAGCAGCTGTAGTTACTTAAACAAATGCAAATCAGTTGCATAATGAGATTGGAAAATCATTTTACTAGAGTTTTGGACCTTGTCCTATTTCTTTTGGAAAAATATGCTCAAGTTAAGCTTCAGTTTTTGATAAAAAATTAGAGACTGACTTCATGAGGAAATCTATGTGGGAAAGAAAGAGTTTGAGATTAGTCTCAAGAGGTCATGGTCATATTCTGATTCTTTCCCAAATAATTATGTGACCATAATTGTATCTGTTGGACCCTCTCTCTCTTTTCATCTAATAAATGAGGGCATTGGGATAAATAGTATTTAAGTTTTCTTAAACTCTCATATTTAATGACCTCAGGATATAATCAGAATATGCCACTTCTTTTATGTTATCTAACGTGTAAGTAAATTCAAAGTTGCTAATGGAGGTTTGACACTTTATTTCTGAGTTGGTTGCCTTGAGGTATACCTAAAGTGAAATAAAACCTTGAAGAATGAACATTATCTCAAGTTGGATTTCTTGCTGCAGGAAAATAGAATAGCCTCAGAATATACATATACTGAATCATATTTGGGAATTTGGACATGTTTCACAGCATTATGTTTAAGGAAAGAATGAAATACACTCCCCTTAAAGTAATGCTATTTCTCCTTGTAGTAATTGATTGAGTGGTTTAATTTCTGAAATACAAATGTTTGTGGCAAAAAATGCTACTATCATTTTTGTCACAATTCTTAGGGACTGAGGACTTAACTTCATAATGATACTGTGATTTTCAATCGACAGACTTTCCTGTTTTTCTAAACTTGCTTTACCTTCATAGACACATTTTGGCTTATTGTTCAATTTAATAATGTAAACTTCTTACATGTAACTTTGTTGAGTCAAGGGTATTTTTGGCTTGATATTCTTGTGTATTTGACATCTAAAGTAGAAAAACAAATGAAGCAAATCTCTCACGCAAATGCCTTTTTTATTTGTTTTTCATGAATTTGTTTTAGTTTCTGGTTTGTGCTGAACACGATCATAAAATCACATAAATATAGAAAAACTTTACCAACCTGTGTCCTCTGGGACTTTCTGTATGAAAAGTAAGATCATCAAGAATAATAATATGTCGGAGAGGATGTGGAGGAATAGGAACACTCATCCACTGCTGGTGGGAATGTAGAATGGTGCAGCCTCTGTGGAGGATGGTTTGGCAGGTCCTCAGGAAGCTAAGTTTAGAACTGCTGTATGATCCGGCAATCCCTCTACTAGGAATATACCCAGAAGAATTGAAAGCAGAGATGCGAATAGATACATGCTCACCAATGTTCATTGCGGCTTTATTTACAATTGCCAAAAGTTGGGAAGCAGCCCGAGTGTCTATCAATGGATGAATGGTTAAACAAAATGTGGTGTATACATATGGTGGAATATTACTCTGCTGTAAGAAGAAATGAACTATTGACACATGGGACAATATGGATGAAACTCGAAGACCTTAGATTGAGTCAAGTATGCCAGTCACTAAAGGACAAACATTGCATTATCTCCCTGATATGAACTAGGGATATTGAGCAGACTCATAGAGGTAGAGTCTGGAAGATAGGTTACCAGGAGATAGAAAAGGAATAGAGAATGGTGAGCTGATGCTCAATCTGGGTAGAATCTATAATAAGGTGGATGGGGGAGGTTTGGCAGTGGGTGGGGGTGGTGGGGGTGCAGCCATGTGAATAGGGTCAATGATGCTGGAGAGTGAGTATGAGCAGGGTTGCGGGGGGTTGGGCTACCATAGAGCTGGGCGGATGGCTGGGAAAAGGAACAGGTGGACTCTGGGGGAGGTAGAGGGCTATGGTTGAGAATACAGTTGTGGGAGTGTTCCTTTGGCAAATATGGCAAGAGAGGGTCACTGGTGCAGAGGGTAGGTGGTAGGGGGATGTGTGGGGAAGGGTACACCTGAGGCATGCCTCTATGGAATATGAATGTGTTCATGTGGTGTTAGGGTATTATCTTAGTGGAAACCTGCACAATAACCAACAAAATTTTAATTCCCATCCGGGGGAGACCAGCTACATTCTCTGATAGAGTAGCAAGAATCTCTAGAGTACACAGGCAGTGCGTAATAAAAGAAAACAGACCAACGAGCCAAGCCCTCAATGTTAATGCTTAGACTTGTGAACCTTATTCTAGTAAAATTGAAACTTAGCCTAATAATGTCTATTGTCTAAGAGTTACCTCCTGAAAACCTCTTTGTTAATCAAATGTGGCCTTTCTCTAAGCCAAACTCAGCAAATAAACTCACTACCTTCCCCTCAGCGTGGGACATGACTCCTGGAGATGAGCCTTCCTGGCACTGAGAGATTATTGCCAAGTGCCAACCAGCAGTGCATTTGGAAAAAGACCTTGACCAATTGAGGGGAAAATTAAATACAACAGAGTTTTACAGCTAAGAAAGTTGAGTTGGGAGGTCATTCCAGAGGTTATGCTTGTGCAGATCTCAGGTGGATCTCAATAACTACCACAGTAAACAAACAGGGATGCTCCTCAGGGTTTAGAGACTTCTGGACACTTTAGACAAGGCACACAACAACCCCATGAAATCAGCACCCCATCAGTGGGCCTTTCCTATTTTCCCCCTGTAACAGAGTTGGCCTCATTTATAATTTCCCAACACATGATTCTTCTACCCCTTTTATTTGAACCTATAGTTAGCACTATACCCTTTGAATATATGTCCCAGAGACTTGACTTAAACCTTTGTTCTGTTCATATGCTGGTTGAGCCTGGAATCTCAGCAGATTTGCAGCCTAACATCTACTCTTCAGTTCATCCGACTCACCCAGTACAACTAACAAAATTATGGTGATAGACAATGTCCATCCCATAAAGCAAAGAGTAACTACAACTGCAAGCAAAACAGTTCCTTCCATCTGGTGCATTAGATCTAAGCTCCCTCTCAACCTAAAGCAAAGCGTGCATCACCATCCCCAAATCCTCAATTTGAGGAATGAACAAGCATAAGGGGGGAATGCAACCATGGATCAAAGTAGACTTATTATTATTGAAGTAATGGAAGAACTTGTAATCTTGATTTAAAAGTAGTGGTTACCAGAGGTTCTGAGGGGTGGGGAAGGGAAGAACAGGTGGAACATAGGACATTTTTAGGGCATTGGAATTGTTTGCATGATATTGCAGTGATGGATACAGAAAATGGATACATTTTGTCAACACCTATATAATTGTATGGTACAAAGTATAAACCATAATGTAAACTATAGACCATGGTTAGTAGCAATGCTTCAATATTTGTTCATCAACTGTAACAAATGTAACACATTAATGAAAGATGTTATTAATAGGGGAAAATGTGAGAGAGGGAGGGGGTGTGGTATATGGGAATCCCTTATACTTTGGATGTAACTTTTCTATAATCTAAAACATCTTTAAAAATAAAGTTTTAAAAATTTTCTGAAAAAAAAAATTAATGTAGGCCAGTTCCTTGGCATAGGAAAATGATCTGACATTTTACATGCAAGTGGAGACAGGGGGACTTCTTTCCACCCATAGGCATCCCTGTCTTTCGTGTGTAGAGTAATTCCCTTGTAGATAATTTTCTTTGTAAAGATTTTTAGGGGACTTGGAAGGTGTGGAAACCTAGGGTCAAATTAATGACATTATACTCTATGCGCAAGTAATGTGAAAGAAGCACTGCACCAAGAATCAGTTTCTCTATGGACTAGCAGAGTCATTTAACCTCTCTTTGTCTACCATTTTTCTTAGAAATCTGTGATTCTTGGTACTGAAAGTGATCCATTTATTCAATCTACCATTAGAAGTTTAAACACCTATTATCAAATCCAGTTAAATGGTTCTGCTTATACTTAGGTACTTTCTGTGACCAGAAATTTGTTTTCTGTTCCACCCATGGATAGTTCTCTTAGCAAGTCTTCACACTGAAATATAATTTATTTCACCATAGCTTTTATGTATCCATCCTATTTAAAACCCTGATTCTGTACAGAATCCTCTAATCAACTTTTAAAGGACTTACTTCTAGATATTAGTAGATGTGGTCATATATCCCCTAAGTCTTCTCAAAGTTTACTCTGCTTACCTGATACAGTCTAGAAGCCTTTTATCATCTTAGCAGATATCCAAACACATTCCAACCTGTCCAAAATAGAATATGATGACATGTGTGAGCTGAGCAGCATAAAAACATAGGGCCATCCTGTTTCTTTTCTAAGTACTTACATGAACGTAACCCATGCTTACATGGTCATTTTGAGTGTCCTCATCATACTGTTGACTCATGTTCTAGGGCCTCCAAAGATTGTGCTTTATTTGTTTTATCTGCTGCTGCTGAGAAGTCATGTTACCTACACTCTATTATTTGTTCGGTGATTGTTTTGGACCCGAGAATAGGTCTTTGATTTAGTCCAATCAAATTTAACTTTGTTAAGATCAGCTCACTCTGTCAGCATAAAAAGAAATTATAGAATTCTGATTCTTCTATCTAATTCTTCCACTTAAGTTTGCCTCAGAAAAGTGGATGAGCAAAACCTGTGATTTTTCATCTAAGTTACTGGAGGAGTGGAAAATGAATAAGACTAAAATCCAATGGTGTCCTATTAGATCCCATTCTCCAACTGTCTAGTAGCACAGAACAAACCAATATAGAGTGTTAGATAAGTGTTCCAAGTTTTTAAACATTTTATTTTTCTCTCATTCTATCATAAAATTTTTATATATAGTTATAGAAACTCCCCTCTTGTTGACATTGATCCATTAATCAACACATTTAGGTTATGGTACTTCAAAAATAATAATTACATTCAGATAGCCTGTATTTTTTCCCTAAATCTAATGACGTTGCTCTGAGAAGCAAATGATGTTAAGGGATATTAGTAGGCACTGAAACCTTTTAAATGCTGCATAATTGAAATTACTACTATTGCTATTATTTTAGTTTTACTAATAAGAGCACCATTACTAGGAGTAGTGTCTTGCTCATTTTGCCCTATTGATCTAGAAGACAATACATCATAAGATTAATTCATTTTGTGCTCAGTCATCCAAATTATTTTAAATTCTGGTGAAATATAATACACAAACTGAGAAGTGCACCTACCATAAGTGTACAGCTAAGGGAGTTTTCACATTCTGAACACATCCATAACCAAAACCCAGGTCAAGAACAGACCATTACTTGCACCTTCCTCCTCACTAGCCTCTCCCTCCCCATCTCTATCAATGTTAACCATTGTCTTGACTGCTAACAGCAGAGGTTAGTTTTGAAAATTTTAAAAACGTGTTCATGTAAATGGAATCAGCGAGTATGTTCTCGTTTGTGTTTGGCATTTTCTACTCAACATCATTGTGAAAAGTATCCATATTTTTGTGTATAGTTATAGATTGAATATTCTCATTGCTGTCAGTATTCGATTGTGTGACTATCCCCCAATTTATTTATCCATTTTGCTCCTCATGAAAATCTCAGTAATGTTCAATTTGAGATTATTGTGCAGAGTGCTGCTATAAACATTCTGGTATGCTGTTCTGATGAATTTTGTGTGCATTTTTGTTGGAGGGGTACTTGGAGTGGAATTGCTGGGTCGTAGGGTTGGCATATGTTCAGCTTTAGAAGATACTGCCAAACAATATTGCAAAGTAGTTTCTACCAGTAATGTATGAGAGTTCCAATTGCTCCACATCCTCTCTAACACATGGTATTTTGTTTGTCTTTTTCGTTTTATTCATTCTGGTGGGAATGTAGTGGTGTCTCATTGTAGTTTTAGTTTGCATTTTTCTGAAGAATAATGATGTTGAACATCTTTTCTTCTGAATGCCCTTTTTTGTCAAGTTTTTCCTATTGTTTTTTCTTACTGATTTTGTTAGTCCTTTATATATACTTGATATAAGTATTTGTAGATTATGTAGTCATGTGGGTCTAATATCTTTTCCATTTTTATTGTTTTAGCACATATTGGAAGTGCACCAGGGCTTTGGGACTTGTATTTTAAAATGGATGTAAAACCCATTCTTTATGTATTCAGCAGAATAGCATAAACAACGCTTCACTCTGATACTTGGAATTTGGCATGTGACATAGAACAAAGCTCAATAATAAAGACAGAATAGTAGACTCAGGATTAGAAGAACAATTATCTTGTAAATATAATATAGAAAATAGTGTGATTTATGTAATTTCATATGATATGTATATTATTTTATTTTCCCTGTGTAGATTCATGACTCATTTATGGCATTTAAAAATAGTGGCAGGGATTGGATGTGGCTCAGGAGGTTGAGTGCCTGCTTCCCACATGGGAGGTCCTGGGTTCGGTTCCTGGTGCCTCTGAAAAAACAAACAAACAAACAAACAACAAGCAAACAAACGTAAAAACCATCTCAGTGGAGCCGATGTGGCTCAGAGGTTGAGTGCCAGCTTCCCACAATACAAGGTCCCGGGTTCAATCCTCGGCCCCGGTACCTAAAAAAAAAAAAAAAAAAAAAAAATAGTGGCATATTGTACAGAATTGGTTCTTCCAAGCTCAGTATAATTTCATTTAGTGCAAAACTGAATTACCTAAACTTGAAACTAAGCAATATAATAAGAGTGATAATTTTCATTTAAAAATTTAAGAATTTTGTAGTGTTAAAAGTTGTCAACACACACATCACTTCATAGCTTGAGATATAGTGAATTGCAAACTCTATTTTCCTCTTGGCTCTTCCACATTATCTGGCAAATATATCCTTTATTGATTATCCTTAGATGTACAGATTTGGAATTGATATGAGGTCATCAAGAATACATTGCTTGGATATAATGCCATATAGTCTTTTAACTGGACCTAACCTCTTCAAGTCCCCAAACATTGGAATTTAGTTAAGTAGACACTTTCTGAATATATGTTTCTCTGTCTCCTTAAAATGAATGGACTACACATAATTATTATTTTCATAGTTGATAAGACACATCTTTGCTCACAATTATTTCGTATCCCTTTTACCTTGATCTTGGTACTGCTCTACTTTGTAACATACGGCTGGTGTGGTGTATTAGACAGAAATTGAATTAGCAGCCAGAAGGCTGAATTCTTGCCCTGCCTTTGTTACTGGTACACTTTCTGATCTTGACAGTTACTTAAACTCCATGTGCCTCATTTCTTAAAAACAGAAACTAAAAAGGTTGGGCTAGAGGAGGGTCTGTAAAACCCCTTTAATCTCAGAGTCCTTTTCTAAGTATTTAATAGGGATAGAAAATGGTGCAAATATTTTCAAATGAGTAGATCTCACCAAATATGATGCATATGTATATGAACCAGAATTCATTTGACTGCCCGTCATCAAACGATCAGAGCAATGATCAGTGAGAAATGAATTGAAATGACTTTGGGAATGTTATTTTTATTGATTATAGTAAATTTTTTCTTTTTTTTCTTTTTGATTATGCATCTTATGTTTATTAGAGTTGATTTTTTTTTTCAAAATTAGGACAACACAACTATAAAATCAGGAACAGGAAGAGGTTATGTAACTAAGTTAATAAGAAGATGGACCACAAGTAACTGTTTTCCAGTGACTGAGATCCCACATTCTTTATAATATGTGAAATTCCTATGGGACACCACAGTGCCAGGTGGTGCTTTTTGAAGTTGGTCAATTTCTATGATGATGATAGTGGTTCCTTTCTCTCCTGATCATTCACCACCATTTAGGATCAAATTGGCTACCCATTTGGGAATAGGCTATGAAAACAAAACAAAACAAAACAAAACAAAACTCCCCTGCCATTGCCTACCTGATATTTCATTTGACTCTTCTTAATATAACAATAAATAAGAAACAGACTGAGCTATCACTTCATAAAGACATATAACAGTCTGACACAAGGAGAAGAGAAGCTGTCTTGAAATAAAGCTTCCTCTAATAACTTGTTGAGATACAGGCAATCAAACAACACTTGTGTTCAGTGTCTGCTTGGTTATTAACCATGCTGACTACAGGAAAGGCTCAATTAGGTCGAGTGGTGCAGTCAGAACTTCTGGGTTCAAATCATACTGTGCAGATACTGGTTGAGTAACCTTAACCTTGGTGAGATATACAAGTTTTCCAAGCCTGTTTATCATGTGGAAAATGGATATATTAATACCCAGAATACACAGAGCTGATGCTTATGAACAATGAATTGATAATTATACATGACCGCATGAACAAATCTTCACACCTGCCTGAAAGAATCATTCAAACTAGGAAATTAAGCACTCAGGTTGTAAGAAAATTGAAGAGGCAAGGGGGAGAAGAATCTTTCTCTAGCACTGTCACCATGGTACCTATTAAACCAACTGTACACACTGGATTTTCAAAGACAGTTCCTATTTGAAGTATTTTTTTATTAATTTTAATAAAAGTGATTTATTAAATTTAGAAAAATAACAATTTATTTTGAATGTCTATGTTAAAAATTTCATGAAAATTCACAAATGAGAAAGAAACCTTCATGAAATCATCAGCTAAAACTCTATGTTTGCAAAATGGACTGTGGTCACTGATTTATTCTGTCTCCTCACCTCCCTCAGTAAATTTGATTGTTCTTTTCACATCACTTATGCCTTCCTGGACATAAGTTATGAGAGTGAAGTGAATCAATGTAAAATAGCTTGTTGACATTTATCATAAAAGTGATCATCTAATGTCTTAAGGAATGTCTTTCATTTCCCTATATTCACATTTATCCTAAAATATGACTATCAAATTATTTCGTTTCTCAACACCACTTAAATGAGTCTCTGGACTTTTATTTTTATTTTTGCTTGTTTTTAAGGGACTATATTTAGAATTTTATCTGATTGAAAATTTAATAAAAAACTCACTATAAAAATAATAATATATATAAATATATATATTATACAAGATAGGAAGTAAGGTCCCCATATTCTCTCTTATTTTCCTGTTTTCTTCCCTTAAAAATATCCGTTGTGAAATATATCATACATACAAAAGAAAGTGTATATGTTTATGCATATATCTTTCAAGAATAACCGTAGAATGACCATGTTCTTGCTCAACACCCAGCTCAAGAAATAGAAAATTAATAGTATCTTAGAAGCTCAAATTACTTCTCCCATTTTTAAAAGAAGAAACTACTGTCTTCAATATCCTTTCTTTTTGTTGTTGTTGTTTCATATATACAAATCAATCCTTAAGTGATATATTATTTCCTTTGCTTCTTTTTGAACTTTATATAAATGGAATCATATTGCATATATTCTTCTTTGACAAGTTTCCAAAAATCAATATTAATTCTGTTTTTGAGATTATTTACATAGTGCAATGTAGCATTTCATTGCATAAATATATAATAATTTATTCACACTCTTGATGGCCATTTAGATTGTTTTCAGTGTTTTGCCTTTGTTCTGCTATGGCCATTTGTATAAGTATTTCTGGTGCACTTATGCAAGAGTTTCTCTAGGGTGCATAGGACTGCAATTGCAATTTGAACATTTCTATTTGGCAATACCATACTGTTATCGAGAATGTTTTTCCTTTTACACTCCCATCAGCAGAGGGTTAAGACTTACTGTTTATCCACTGCTTTGTCAAAACTTGGAATTTTTCTAGTTTTCTCCCATTTCTTTTGTCAATTTCATGAGTGTGAAGCAGTATTTTAATATAGTTTGATTTTTACATTTCCCTGACTGTTAATAGGATTGAGCATCTTTCATTTCTTTATACCTTCATAGGGCATATGTATCCATTTTTCTATGAAATTGCTGTATAATTCTTTTGCCCATCTTTTTACTATTTGTCCTTTGTTAATTGATTTATGAGTGCTTTGTCAATAAATATGAATAAAAATATTTTCTCCTAAGTTTTTATTTAACTTTTATTCTCTTTATGGTATCATTGATCAACAAATGTTTTTAATTTTAATGTGGTTGAATTTGTTAATATTTTGTTAGTGCTTTTTATTCCTGTTTAAGAAATCCTTCCAGACCTCAGGATCATAATTTCTTGTTTTACATAATTTGAGAGATGTCTCCCTAATTTATACCCTTAATCGATGTAGATTTGATTTTTGTGAATAAAATGATGTAAGGATCCAGTTTTCTTTTTTTCATACAGAAAACCAGTTGTCCCAGCACCATTTATCTACTAATTTCTTTTATCTGTAATTCCTGATTTGATATAAAACATGTTTTTATATATGCTTATGATTATTCTTAGTTTGATTGATTATCCTTGTTATCCTTCATTTATCAATCCTACTGCCTTCTCTGAAGTGCCATAATTTCTAATAAGGTCCATCTCTACTCGGGCAAATTGCTCCATCTTCTTTCTCTGATATCTCTTGGCTATTTTTGGGGCCCTTTTCTTTTCCTATATTAATCAGCTTTTCAAATTCTTTAAAAATATACTTTGTTCTTTTTTTGAATTTCATTACAATATCTAGAGATCTATTTAATCATTAGATCTATTTATTTATATTTCAAATATTTATTGTTCCCAATATATAGAAATGCAGATATTTTGAATCCTGCCATCATTCTAAAATAGCTTATTAAACCCAATTATTTATTTGTAGATTATTTGGCCTTTCAATTAATACAATCATTTTTGCTATTACATTATTTTCTTTATTTACAATCTTCATAAAATCATGTTTTTCCCTTTTTTTTTCCATTAGCTAGTACTTCAAATATAATATTAAATAGAAGTATTAATAATGGGCAATCTTATCCTGTTTGTGTTCTTAAAAAATAGTTTATTATTTCACAGCTAAGTGTGACATATGCTATTTGTTTTAGATCATTTATCCCATTTTCACATTAAGCAGTCAAGGAGGAAGGTGTCTACCATTCCTAGCACCCACTCTGTGCTAGGAAATTTGCCAGAGGCCTGCACAGGCATTATCTAATTTTATCCTTACATCTATCTTGAAATTACCAACCATTTTTGGAAATTGACATTTTTTAAAATGCCATAATTACCCCCAGTGACATAGCTGACAGAGCTAGCAAGCGAGTATCCAGCTAGGATCTAAACTCATATTTTGACCCATGATTTTTTACCCCAGTATAGCAAAGATATTAGTTGTGTAGGCCTCCAATATTCAGCCACTTGCTGTATTAAACTGATAGGGGAAGCAGATACCTTGATTCTAAACTTTCAGAGATGGGGATTAGGTCAGCTTTGTTCACCCCATTGTCCCTAAAGACTAGCACTGGGCTTAGTTAGCACTTGGGAGGTGCTCAGCCATGTTTTGATTATGAATGGGAGGGGTCCTCTGGCATGGATTGGATTGTCCTTGCTATGACTGACTTAGACTGTGGTGAGTTTGTCCTGGTTACTAATAGTCAAGTGACCATTCTTCTAGGGTTTACACCTTTGTGAAAGACTCAAAGTGTTCACTGTGTTACTCAGTGTCATCCCTTGTCTACCAATAGGCACTTATGGCAATTTATGTATTCAGAATTTGAGCTCTGATGTTAGGAAATGGGTTATGTGACTGTCAAATGTGAACAGCCCTGAAGAACTTGTTGCCAGGGAGAGAGTGAGATGCCTGCTGTATAAGAGCCCCCCAGTGGGCGTTTATGCTATATTACCAGAGGGAAGGAATTAAGGTTCTCCAGTACCATGTACAATTCTATGTTTATAGGTTATCAGAACCTGAATCCACACCACGCTGTCTCATTTTTCTTTACACAATGCCACCATTGCCTAGGAAGTCAAGGGATCTTATAGTTTATGCTCTTCTTTTGGTTAAACTCGCTTTGTCGGTGGAAGAAGACAGCACTTTCCAAATAGCCACACTTCCATTTCATCTGTCTGGCATCTTGTGGGATCTACATTGTTACTCCTAGGTATAGTAACAACTGAGATGTGGAGAAAATGTTGAACCTTTCTTCACATGCTATCCCCATGATATTGTGCTGGAATTCTTACCAGTCTCATAGAAACCAGTCCCGCCACATGCTTGACGAGGCCAGGGAATGCATCGACAATCTAGCCGACTCCATTAGGCTTTTTGTCACTGCTTTCTCCATCCAGGGAGAAAAATGCCAAATGCTCTATAGGAGCTCTATTTTCTACAGGACCAAATCCTGTTTTTCACTTCCCTCCCCCAAGTCCCTCTCACCGTTAATTTGCTATGGTCTGTCAGTGCTGAAAATATTTGGCTTTTCATTGAAAAAAAATCTTGGAATATATGTTTCACCGAAAATTTTAAAAATGACTCCGTTGGATGGAGAGAATGTTACACACATGGTAGAATCCATTGTTGCCAGTGGCGCAGAACCAACCAGTATGCATTTATGGTACCTGATTTGTGGCCTGGAGATATCACAGAGCTACTTTCTCTGATCAGAGCTCTTGCAGTCATACTTAAAACTTAACTGAATTTTCAAGAATGTCAGTTTTAGCAACGATGGTTGATGGCCCAATAGCTGAAGAGGTCTATCTAAAAACGTACTGTCACCTACAGTAGTGTTTGGCTCTGATAAGACTCTTGTCATGAATGCTAATTAGGTAAAGAGTTATTATTTTGGGATTGACTAGTTATTGTTTTTGTTAAGATCTGCTTCTTTACATAGTATATTTCTTTACTTATACATATATGTGTATCTGTTTCCTTCTAGGAAAAGAAGAATATATTGCCACTTTCAAGGGATCTGAATACTTCTGCTACGACTTGTCTCAAAACCCCATTCAAAGCAGCAGCGATGAAATAACTCTGTCCTTTAAAACCCTTCAGAGGAATGGACTGATGCTTCACACCGGGAAATCGGCTGATTATGTCAATCTCGCCCTGAAAAATGGAGCTGTCTCTCTGGTCATTAATTTGGGATCAGGGGCCTTTGAAGCACTAGTGGAGCCTGTGAATGGAAAGTTTAATGATAATGCCTGGCATGATGTGAAAGTCACCAGGAATCTGCGTCAGGTAACAACGCAGTGGATAAGAGAGTAACTGGCTTTGTTTCTCGCTACAGCTGTGTGTGTGGTACTTGAAAACCCTAACATGATATAGGGCTCCTCAGAGTCGCTTACAAATTAGCTTTGTCTTCTTCTGAGGTGAATCTTCCTGCCATACTTGAGCAGGGGCATATCTAGAAAGTTCTGGGGGCCCAAAGGCTATTTTGATAAAGCGACATATGACAATTTCCCAGAGGGCTGCAAGGATATCCCTGCGACCTGCCCTTCCTGTGATGTGTGTGATTTCGTTGTGTTTTTGGTTTTTTGTTTGTTTGATTTTAAATTATAGTTTCATGGTGATCATTTGGAAGCATGCACATTGGGGTCATTAAATCACAGTTCCTTTTTTGTAATCTAAGAAATAGTGTGTTTGTGATTTGGGATTTAACAATCCCTTCTCCCTCCCCAACCCTACCCCTGAAATGGGGACAGGAATAGTCCCTGAGAGGGAAAAATGCCCCGGGGATTTGCATATCCCCTGAAGAGTCTGTTTATGAAGATATTGTCATTTTTAAGCACAGACACTTTAAGTTGAACCCAGAATGACTCCATTCAGGCCAGTTCACCTTCAAGTGCCCATTTCTATTTAGTTGTACTTTTACAAACTTCTGGCAAGAGGCACTGTATACTAGGAAAATACAGCTTCTTTAGTAAATCTGTGGGGTCCACATATACTGTATGTTTTTAATGGAGGCATATTATTACAGTATATATGTAGGTGAAAATAAATAGATTATCCTATATATTGAACATTGTAAGTTTTGGTTATTATTTGCAGTTTTCTGATATACAATGTATCGTTTTGTTAAGTGTTGACAGTGACTATTTTTTTCTGACAAACCTACTGATCTCAAACTAATGTCCCTAACATATTTGTTGTTTCTCTGAACAGTTGCAGAATGACTGGATTGTCTCTGGTTTTCCTTTACTAAAACAGCCCTCTCTTTCTGAGCTGTTAACTATCTAACCTTTTCTTTCCCGCTTCTGAAAGGCTTTAAACTATCCCAGCTAGAGAAGCCAAAGGGAGCTTTAGAAATGCGGTCAAGCTAAGGCAGACGAGTAAGGGAACCCCCAAAGATATTGACCAGACAGGGCCCCACATGCTTCATAACTCCCTCGGGAGATGGTCAACCCCCATTAGTGTAGCTTTAGCCCTTGGGTTTCCTGTAAACCTGTCTCTTTGGTTTTCTTTTTTCTTTTTTTCCCTCAGATACCAAGAGACCAGAGGCTCATTTGAGAGAAGCACAGAAGGAAGGGTGGGGCTTGGGGAGCCCACTTTCTAGATTTGCCTTTGCTCAGGTTACAAACTAAACTGCGAATTGGTAGCTCAAAGGAAATGACAGTTATACAGCCGGGGTGCATGTGTGGCAGGACAGATTAAAAACAAATCCATTCTACTCATTCTATGTGTCAGGATCTTTGCTTTGTTTCATTGCAGTAAACTGTGACCCTAAAGTCCATCAATATGACCGAAGGAAGTTTTGGAGTTGAGGAGGAGTCCTTGTATGCTGTAAAATTGAGTAGTAGGGCAATGCCAACCGATTCCTACTAATTTGCTGGGGCTGGGGTGGGCCAGGGTGGGGGAGGGATCAATTATGGGCATAGGGCGGCAGTGGTCAGCTGATGAGCTTTAGGCCTTTGCATCCCTGTTAGACTTTTTAAATGTCTGTCAGACGTACTCAGGAAGACAAAGGGAATGTTGCCATATGTCTGTTTCTGTCCAGTAGCAAGTTATGAACAGTAATGGCAGGAAAAATATTACCTCTGTGGGAGGCCTCTTTGTTAGTCTGCTTTTTTCTTGTAAAATTTTTTTGCCCTTTTTCTATGTTACTAACATGCTTAATAACTAACATGTCATTCATGGAATGTTTCATTCTACTAACCGTTACCTGAATCAAAAAATGTACTAACATGGTAGAGACCATCATATTTTTTAAGTAACGATCGTTATTCTGTTCACAGTTTTTAATTTCCTTTCTCCCCCCTTCTCCACAAAGCACTCAGGCATTGGACACGCTATGGTAAACAAACTACATTGTTCGGTAGATATCATTCTAATTGTTTCTTATTTTGGGTTTGCCGTGTGTTTTCTTTCTTTCTTTTAACTGTAGACATCATTAACAAAAGAGGAACTGCGGTTGGTACTCTTCTGCTTACTTTGACCTCCTTCTTTTCATCTGTTGTTGACCTTCTTATTTTTTACCTGTTCCTGTCAACTTCTGTTTTCCAACTCACCTGTAGGGGCATCGTTAACGTTTCGAACGTTTTGCATCCAGCTGTGGTTAACACGGGATAAGACAAAATGGTGGCTGGCCCGAGTGACCGCAGGCTCAGCCAGTCTCTAACCATTCATGGTGCATGGCATGGAAACTTGATTTGGGAATGATGGAGATGCCACACCCACTCATCTTTACGTCATCACAAAGCAGTTTTTTTTTTCCTTTGGTTCTCCCTGTTTTCTTTCCTTTCCTTTCTGAACTGTACTGTACCTCCTGCATGGGCATATCAGCATGCGCCGCTTCTATACTGGTTGTTTTGCCTCCCCCCTCCCACTTTGGCATGGACTTAGGCACTTGCATGCTGAACAACTGCTGCTCAATAGTGCAAATAGTGACGTTGCTGGAATAGCTTGCGCCTTTTATGTTAACAAGGTGCACGTTGTAATTAGTTAATAACAGACAACTAAACTTTACTAATATGTACACCAGCAAAACTAACCTAGGAAGCATTTTACTAACACCATTTTTGTGTCTGCTAAATAACTTTTGAGTTGCAGTAGGGATGATGCTGACACTAGTTCAATAATCAGTTAACTCTCTAACTAGTTTAGATCTCTTAGGGCTAGTTGAATAGAATCCAAGAATAAACCTCAAACAGACATGAAAATGGGTTCCACCATAGGTTTAAAAATAAAAAATAAAAAAAAACAGAAAAAAAGCAAAAAGCAAAACAAACAAAAAAAATAAAATAAAACAAAACACAAAACAGGCATATCCCAGGATTACAGTATCTAGGTCTGAGTATAGCGTGTCCTTTCCCTGTGCTTTGTTATCTAGGTGACAATATCAGTGGATGGGATTCTTACCACAACGGGCTACACACAAGAAGATTATACCATGCTGGGGTCTGATGACTTTTTCTATGTTGGAGGCAGTCCCAGCACAGCAGACCTTCCAGGGTCACCAGTCAGTAACAACTTTATGGGCTGTCTCAAAGAGGTAAATATCACTATCACCAGAATCATCCTTAATTCATGATCTCATCATTTCAGATCCAGACTGAAAGCACCTTTGTTGAAGAACCGCTGTTTCCAGAGTCACGTGGCACAACCTTACGTTCAGTATTCTATTATTGTTTATGTAGAACTGGGGGAAGGGGGCAGCTTATAGAACATTAGGGAGGAATTAAGTTCCTCTTCTTTACTAGTCTGTATGTAATTCACTTTTGAGATTTGCATGAACAGTTGTGTATTAGCTATAAAAGACAGTCAAACAAAAAGAGATATTAGATCTAAAGTTAAGCTAAATGTCTTGTTCATTTCTACCTAAGTGCTATATTACATGTATAGTGGTGACTTGTTTGAGCATTACAAGTAAAAGGGAAAACAAAAGCAAAAGAACTGCAAAACACACACAACTAGGCAACAAGAGAAACAGGCTACATAAAAAATGACTTGCTTAATGAATCAGTTTTTCCTGTAAATATGTTCTAAAGAAGTGAAGCTGTTTCATTGGTAATATGACAACGTTACTTCATATTTACCTTAACAAAACTACCAAGTAAAAAGCTATCAGTAGTTTCAGCCTTCCTTCTCAGCTGTCATTGTCTGATGTAAGTTTTATTAGGGTTGGAGCTTGTTGGAGTATGAGGAGAGAAGAATTGGGAAGTGCCTGACTGGTGAATTTTTTTTCATATATTTCATATACGTAGTTTCTTTTGACTACTAGAACCAGAGCTCCCTGTTAAACTGTGTTACTGTAATCTAATGGTGTAACCTTCTAGAAGGTGAAATTTAATAACTTTGAATTTATTATTAGCCATGGGTGCTGTTGGAAAGCAGTGAAACATTTTGGTTTATTCTAAAGAAAATATTTTACCCATCTAAACTTGATTCAGGTAACCATCAATGAAAAACAAACTCAGTAGCTCAGATGCATAACTGCTGAGTTATCCTTGTTTCTCTTCCATTTTACTTGATCATATTGGATATTGCATTGCCCAGTATGTGGATATACCCAGAGAAGTCCTAAGGGGCATTCAGCAAACTGTGATTTCAGTAAATAAAAGGAGATTCCATTTTAAAAGTCAGAATCTACCCATACTTTCTGGAGGACTAATTAGCCCTCAGAGAACAACTTTTACTCATTACAAACGTGTAGTAGACCCAGATCCGTGTTAAGCTCCATGAGGGATAATAATAATTATATGTTTAATTTAATAATAAATATATATGTAATGATGATGATAGTGCTAACATTTTCAGAACTCTTATTTTGTGCCTGATTTTATCCTAAGAGCTTTACAAGGATTCCCCACAGGATAGGTAGAAATGTTATTATCTGCATTTTTCAGACAAAGAAACTGAGGCTCAGAGTAGTTTCTTGCCGAAGATCACACACCTGATAAGTGTTGGAGCCTAGAGTTTAGTCAAGGAAGTCTGATTTCAGAATCTCTTAGCCACTATGATATACTGTGTTCCAAGAAGTGTTTGTTAGGGCTCCGGCTGTTGAACATTGTATAACTCTCAGGTTTGTTACAAACTAAAATAGTTTTTAGAAATGCATAACAGACTATGAAGAATGAGGTACTAAATTGTTTGACACAGTTATATCCATTTGATGTCAAAAGAGGGTGAAGTGGGTGAGAGTTCTAGTAGGCAAGGAAGATACAAAGAAGAGTAAGAAGTTAAGAATCTTGAAGGATGACTGTGGGATGGACAGGCAGGGGAAGGAAAATGTGTTTCAGGTTTGGAAGACACACAGTAAAAACATAATTAGATTTCACAAGACGATGCTGGAAACCTCCTTCTGGTGCTGGTGGTTGGGGGGCAGGGGGCAGAACCATACCACCCGCCCCCCCACCCTATCTTCTTCACCTTCGCTAAGAACCAGGCTGAGCTGCAATCAGCGCCTGCGCCCTACCTCATCTAGAGAAAGTTTGTTCTGGTACAGACTGGGACGAGGACTAGGAATACAAGGATCTCTGGCAGAAACTGGAGTCTAGTATATGAGTATATGAACCTGCAGTTGATTGCCTTGATTCGAAATTACAATTGTAATAATCTGGAAACAACGTCTTTATATGTTTGTGAGTTGATATTTCTTAGAATTCATCTCTTTCCAATATTCATCCTTTTAAATGTTAGTCTTTAACCACAGAAACTATTGAAATCCTAATAGCAAAAATAAATCAGGTGAAAAAATAAGTCTGGTGGTCTTTAAAGTTAGACTTAATTGGTAGCTACTGAGTCCACTAAATGATGCTTTGTTTACTTGTGCTATTTCCTCTATAGGTTTTGGATACAAAACACTCCTCTTTGTTGATTGGGCACTTCTCATTTTTCTCTCTTCCACAGCCCTGGGGACTGTGTTTAGAGCAAGCCCTGCTAGTGTTTTCTTGACTTGTATAATCTCTTACACTCTATTTCTTCCTGTCACACTAGAGAGTGGAAGAAGACAGGCACAATCAGCCTGTGCATCAGAACATATCTCCTTTGGAAAGCTTTTGGATAGTTTATATTTTCCTTCCATGTCTAAATTATTACCTGTTCAGAAAGTCCTACTCTTGCTACTTCTGAAATGAAATAGTGACAAGGTATCATGGATTTTGAGTTTAACCTCCTTATTTCAGGTTGATCAATTTTACAGAGTTGCTAAAAAAGGAGTACACCCATGTTCATCCTCACTGCATCTCTCTTAACACTAAGTCTATGTAAATTTTCCGTAACTCTAGCTTGGACTTTCTAGCACGTGGCACACTGCATCTGTAAAACCTTAATTATGCCTTCACTTTTTGGCTCATAAAATTTTTCTTTTCGATCTGGTAAATAATCCCTCTCAGGAAGACCAATCTTGGGGGAGATTCTAATAACACCTTGTCTGAATTCATAGAAGAAATTGCAGAGTGTTAGAATAGGACAGATCCTAGTAAACATTCTCTAAGTCCAACCTTCTTATTTCAGAGGTGGGGAAACAAGCCTAGGAATGTTACTTGACCCACTGAAGAGCAATTAAGAGGTAAAGGCAGATAGAGAGAGCATAACATTCTGTCAGATAAAACATACCATTTGACTGACTGGCTTTATTTACAGATGTTACATGAGTTACAGAAATAGAGACAGCTTACCCTCTTACTAATTTATATCTTCTTTCTTTTAGAGACTAAAAACAAAGATCCTAACCTGCGCATGATATAATATTTTGTTTTGAATGAGAAGAAACTTTGAATAGCTAAAAAGTTGAAATAGGGAGATCAAAGTAGTTTTTTAAAAAACAAAATATTTATACTACCACAATAAATAAATCAAAGAGCCTCTAGAGGAATGTTTCCACTCACTTAAAATCAAAGATATCAGTTGAGAAAAATTAAAGGGAAAATTGCAAATAATGAGTTGCCATTATATATAGCACATTCCTAGAGAATATTACGTCTTTAAAATATGCTTTTATATGTCTTATTTTTACAAAAGCAACAATAATTATACTTTGGCAGAAAAATTTATATACTCTGTATTTTTTATACTATTGAGTAAAAGCTGAAATATGCACTGCTTAAGAATTATTGATACCTTTCATTTCATTTTGTATTTATAAAAAGCACTTTTTTTAGAGACTACTACAACAGGGAATCCTAAAAAAGAGAAAGCTGGGGGTCTGAGTGAGATACTTGAAGTCTGTTTAAGGATATGTACAGGTTTGCATGTTCATTTTAGACTACCTGAAAAATATTTTCCCATATAAAAATATCACAGTTGATTCCTAAGGTACTCATTAGAGATGAGTGATAAAAATTGCACAAATATGTTTCTATCCTTACATTTGACCATGAGGGTCTTTATAATAAGTGACCTCTTAGGAAGTACCTTGCTGCTCCCTCACTAATCTGTCCCTCAGAGTCTACTGCTATTATTCATTTCTTAGTCTCTTTGTGCCTCCAGGATGTTTTGCAACACCTGTTTCCCTCCTGCAGGGTAAACATTATTTTGCATAGTTTGTTTGTAGGAAAATGAAACCAAAGAAGTGGGAGTGGATGGTGTATTCGATAATACAACCCAGAATCCTATATTTGAAGTTGGTTTTAAGCCATACGTACTTGTTGGAGGTTTTACAATTGTTTGGGTGATGACACAGCCTGCCCAGTGCATAGTAATTTAGAATGTTATCACCAAAGGTTGCCTGGAATCTGTCTAAGGAATGTCTAGGGGAAAAAAATAAGTTAAATGCTAAGGGGAATTAAATCCTTACTGAAAATTTCATCAACTTAATTAGATGTGCTTAGTCTTAGTCTTTAATTTGACTTAGAAACTTTTAACACTAAAATTTTTGAAGATGCTATATTGTGGTTGAGGTTCAGAAATAGCGTATCTTAAGTATTTTTCCCACTGTTAAAAAAGATAGTTAATTCCTAAATGTAACCACCATAGCCCCCTTCTGCTGAATAAAGTGGGAGCACTATAATTCCCAAATGTTCCAGTATTGGGACTGGAAAAGAGGTGAAATATTTCCTTTGTTCTAATATCCTAGACGTCTTAATCTCTCTCTTTCTTATCTTGGACAACAGAGAACTTTAGAAATGGCACAGTCTTCTTGCTTTAGCCTCTTCTGAGGTAGTCCAAGCTCATCAAATGTGGACCCTCCAGTGTCCTCTTGTTCCATCTAATTTCTAAGTCTTTGCTCAGGAAGGAATAGCATATCTGTCATTGACATGTGAGAACAAAAACCCATGGAAAAAAATTGCATTTTAACTATTTTTTTCCAAATTTCAACATAAAGGCTTTTTAACCTGTTGGAGAAATTTTACCTAGTGGTAAATTTAGAGGGTAAGGAGAGCTTCACCAATGTCTATGAAATCATGCCACATGGGAGGAGGGAGGACTTCTTTAGTTGGCAGGGACCTCCTAAGATGGGCCCTAAAGTCAAGATTAAACACGTTTCATGTCAGCTTTCATTTCCTCTAGGCTGTTCCTTGTTGCAGTCCCTGAAGTACCTACAGATACTCTCTGCCTTTCTTCTTTATTATGTTCTTATGGTCTATGTTTTAGCAGGTAGCACTTTACAATTCATTTGCATTGACCTTTCCTTGTGTCTCATTCACTTTTAAAAAGTGATTTCTTTTTCACTTCCCTACTTCACTTTTTCCTACCCACTTTCCATAGAGATCACATATTACTCTCCATATTTAATATAACTAGGGATAATATTACCTTGATTTTATTTTTGTAATATGTTCTCATTTGAAAGAACCATTTAAAAATGTTTTTGCCAATGTCCACCAGATCAATCTACTAGAAGAAAATTCAAAAGAATTCCCTTAAAACAATGCTCACACATTGGCCTGGATGATACACAGTGGGTGCTCAGTTGTTGACCACCAATTGATTATGTCCATAGGCTATCTTCCATATTGAGAGTGTACTGTACTGAATTGGAAATTCACTACATGGAATGATGGTGTTTCCTTTGGAAAAGGCCTAGGATAGGGCATGAGTTGACTCAAAGAATAGCCACATTCTTGTAATAACCACACTAGCTTTTTAGGCTGAGTTGTTTGTCTATTGCATTCCACTTCTCTTCTGCATTTTCTAGCCACTCTGGGCTGCTTTGCAGAGGCAGCATCTGGTGTAGTGACATAAGAGAATCTGTTTCAGCCAGCTGCAGAGGAGGCAAATTGGCCTGTAGTGTCTAAGGCAGTTCAGGTCTAGAAAGAAAATAAATTTTCTCCACCTGATTTAAAACAAGGTAGATGGCAGTTTTGATTTTAAAAGTTTAATGAAGAAACAAAATGGAGTTTTTTGTGAATATATCAAAGAATTTGACAAATTCTTATGTGCCAATATCCTCATTTATTTTGGGCCTGGCCTAATTTTTCCAGATCTTGGAAATACTGTAATGTATTTAGCTCTTCTGCTGTAATAAAGTGTCAGCACTAAAATGTAAACAAGGCCACGTACTCTCACCTCTTTTCATTTGTAGGAGAGCAGATCACAGTTTCTTTTTAAGTCAGAAATCAACTCTTTTCATTTAGATGCACTCTTCTTGGCAATTGTCATTAGCATAGGACATCGTACTTATCTCTATATATTTTATATAATCTTTTCACATAAATTATCTCATTCAGTCTTCCGAAGAACCCGTGTGAGATAATAATAATAATTATTATTATATTTCTATTGTGCAAATGAGGACTTGGAGGCCTCAGGAGAACCTTATGGGTATGAGTGGAGCTTGGACCCTGACCTTGATTGTCTTCCCCTGAGTTGAGTACCCCTGCTAGTAAAGCACATTTCTCCAAATCAGACAATCTAAACAAACCCCAATTATATAAACTCTGTGGTGTCTAATCAAGCCTATGATTATACTAGGCACTATACAAAAGGACATGAAAAAGCAGAGCTATCCCTGGATGGGTAAGGGAGTCGGCATATTCCAGAGCAATAATAATACTAATAATAAACTAGGAATTTTCTACTTCACATATAATGTTCACAGCAACCAGTAAGTTACCCAACAGACATACTCCCAGGACACCAGCAATGCAGCAAAAATAACAATTTACTTTAACAATAAATAAAACTTTTATGAAAGAATTTGGTATTCTGTATTTCAAACATATCAGCAAGGGAATATGGTGATAAAATCAAGTTTTGTTTTGTGGACTTCTGGCATTTTATCTTTAGTACTGCTTTTATTATTAAATTACATAGAGGGGTGTATTGTAATCTTTTCAATGGTTAGTATATCCAAAAGTAGCAGTCTGAGCCTGGCAGTAGTTAGACACTAGTTCAATCCCTATTTGCCAAATGAGGACATGGAGAACTGACCTAAGCGGAAAAAATTAGTAACTGAGCCAAGATCTTAACTGGGATAATCTGACTGCAGAAACCTTGACCTTACTTCTCACTTCTTTTTCCCTCTTTCTCAATATTTTTATAATGGTAAAATTAGATGAAATTAACTTAATGGAAAACCTTGAGGGGAAAGAAAACACACACAAAAATGCAACCTGTATTGCTAGAATGATGGAGAAGGGGTTGCTTAAGGGGAAGAGGAAGGAGCCCAGTTCTGTATGAGCTTCCAGTGGTAACTGGTACTGAGCAGTTACCTCTCTGAGCCTCTGCCCTGCTCCAGCAGCCTGCACAACCTTACTCCTCTAAGAACATAAGATAACCATGGTTGTCCTAATTTCCTGTTCTCTCTAGCCAACCATATGAACAGGGATGCACAGAAAGCACATTTGGAAGTACTTCCTAGATTTCGGCAAAGTATTTGCTTCATGTACTTAATGGTAAGAATAAGTTTGCTTCTGAGCATTGCAGGCTTGGAGGTATGGGAGTGAGTAATTGGGGCAGAAACCAGGCATTTTGCCATAGAGATTGGGATCAGGGAGCCCCATATGCTCAGGTACCCAAGGAAATGGACCTCAGCTTTTTCAGTCCACAAAG
>JAQZBX010032831.1:0-25719 GCA_029593785.1 Cabassous unicinctus | reverse complement strand
GGGCGGCCGCAGAGCGGCCATGCGCCGCGCTCTCCCCAGACGCCTGCCCCCGGTGCTGCTGCCCAGCCGCGTGTAAGAGGTGTTTCTCTGCCTCTCCATCCACAGAGGGGTGGGGTGACCCGAAGGCTGAGATCACCTGGGCCCAGGACGGCCGGAGGGAAGGGCCTCCGCTCACGGGCCCAGGCCGCAGGCACCTGAGCTTTCCTGGCTTGCTGTTTTCCCCTCTCCTGAAGTTTAGCAAAGTCTCTTTTGCAATTGCCTGCCTGTCCCCAGCATCCCAGCCAGACACGGGAGAGACGGGAACTGGCAGTAAAAGCACCTGCCACAGGCCCCACACGCTGGGCTCTCCTGGCTCCAGAATACGGGGCCCTTCGTGTTCCCAGCTCTGGGAAAGTGGAATCCAGGAAAATGATTTGGGGTTAAAGAGGACAGAGAGGGAGGGAGCTAGAGGGTGGGGTGGGGGCGCCTGGACCCCCGCCCCATCTCGAGAGAGCTGCCTACAGTTCAGGGGTGTTGGCCCTGAGGGATGCCCCCCCCCTTCTGCAGGTCAGAAGCCCCTGCCTGAACCGGCCGGAGCGCCAGGAGGCCCCACATCCTGCCTACCCGGAAGACACCCTCAGGCAAACGTGCAGAGGGGCCAGGAGGCGGGGGTGGGGGGGTGGGGGGGGCAGCAGGCGGGAGGGGAGGGGAGCGGGCAGAGGACTGCAAGCCCCTCGGCCTCTGTCCTCCCCCTTGTACGGACCCTCCCTCCTCTCCGTACTGGGTGGGTCCTTGTCCAGGGGTGGGGGCCTGGGGGATCGGAGGCCCCAGGAGGCTGGGAGACAGGCATTTGGGGCCTGACTGTGGGCTCTTCACAGTCAGCGTTAGCAGAGGGGCTTGAGGCAGGGGCTGGGGGCTGCCCTCCACCCAGGACCACAAGGGTCCTTACCTGCATCACAGCAGGGGGCGCTCGAAAGCGAAATGGCGGCTGCCAGCGAGCACCAGGAAGGGGCCTAAGCCGCTCTGGGTGGGGCCCGAGGGCATGGGGAGCTGGGACCCCCGAGTGGCTGAGTCTAAGTTCCTGCTCCAGAAGGCGCCGCACCCAAACCTGCTCCCACCTGGGCTGAAGGCTCACCTGGCCTCTGGCCCCAGAGGCTTTGGGGACCCCAAAGGCCCCGGGGACCCTTTACAGCTGCAGGCCTCTGCAGAGGGCAAGGACCTGGGGAAAGGGCCCAGTGCGGGCAGACTGGGGGTGCGGTGCAGAGGAGGGGGAGACGGTGTCTCCAGCACAAGGCCAGGCTGGAGCAGGTGTGCCCGGGCGAGCCCCCAGCCCTACCTCACCTCCGGAGGGCCCACGGAGGCACAGCTCGATCCAGGCTCCCCAGGAGAGGCCCCTGCGGCAGTCAGTCGGCCCCGTGAACGTGGCGGCTGAGCCTCCAACTTCCGCTCCAACCACCACGACACCCCTCCCTTCTGCTCTGCACCTCACACTTCCTGCCCATAAGAGGAGCGCCTTGGCGTCCCCTTCCCCTCGCCTCTGCTCCCTGGGGACCCCACCCTCGCCGCAACGGGCCAGGCAAGGGCCTGGGAGAGAAGGCCCCCTCCCTCCTCCTCAAGCTCCTGACCCACCTCAGCCAGGCTCTGCTCCTCACAGCGCAGCCGGCAAGGGCGGGGGCCACAGGCCGGGTGACTCTTCTTTTTCTGAGTCTCGCATGGCTGTGTCCAGTCGGTCATCACTGACCCATCCCACTGTGGGGTGGGGGCTGCAAAGTCACCAGCTCCCCATGGGACACGGGGCGAGGTGGAGGGGACAGCGAGGCCGGTGAGGAGCCCACCCTGCCCCGAGTGCTGGTCCACATAAACCCACCACGTACAGGTCTGGCCACGGGCACCTTCCAGGGGGCCCCCCTTGGCTCCTGTCATCCTCCAGCTGCCCCCTCCCCAGCCCCCTTTCCAGACCACACCCCAGGTATCCAGGAATTCCGTCCACATAGAACCTGCTTCCCACAACCCCTGTGGACGCGTTGCCCAGCCTGAGGGGCAGGGGGGGGGGCAGTGCCCCCTACAGCAGAGAAGGGGAGGCTGGACCCCAGGTGGGGAACGGGAAGGCGGAGCGGGCAGTGCTTTGGTGTCTGCTCTTGGCTGCTGTGTCTGCCGCGTGAGCAGAAGGTGAAGGGCTCAGTGAGAGCAGGAAGGGGGTCTATGGTTGCCTGGTGTCGGAGGTTGTGGTGTGGATGGGGCAGCAGTGGGAGAGGTCACACACAGGACTCGGGACCGTCCTAGAGGCCGGTGGTGTGAGGGGCTTTTGACCAGAGGGACGTGAAGATGAGAGGGTTAGGGTCAGTCAAGGGCTTGGGCCACTGGGAGGGTGGCGATGCCACTTGCTGAATGAGAAAGACTGGGGGGAAATTGAGATTTTGATTTTTAAAAATATTAGGTTTGAGATGTCTGTGAGATGCTCAAGTAGGCAACTGAAAGCGACCCTGGAGCTTAGAGACAGGGCCTGGGCTGGAGAAAGGAGACGGTACACCCAGCCGCCTCTCTCCTTGCTCGGCAGCCTGCTGGTGCTTCCTCCACCTGCCTGCGGGTGGCTCAAGGGCAGCTGCTCCACAGATGCTTGATGAATGAATGAAGGAGGGAGCGAGTGAAAGCTTCTCATCTTTATCTCCTCCATGATCACTTCAAGACAGGACTCTGGGGAATGGGACCGCCTCTCCCCTTTCCCTCAGAGCAATGGGTGGGGTGCGACGGGGTAGTGGAGCTTATACCCAGCTTCAGGAGGAACCTCCAGGCCATGGAGTGGCCAGCTCTGGTCCAGCCCCATAACTTCCATCTCCATCTCCAGACTGCAGTGAGGTTAGGGGTTTTTCAGATTGCTAAAACCGCGCAAGGGGGTCCCTGGGTGCAGGCTAGAAGGGCCCCCAGCTCGGGTGGGGATAGGGGACACTGGCTCTGCCTCAGAGCCCCTGCCAGCAGCGAGCCTGGACCCATCGTGCTCCCCGCACCACCCACATCCCCCTCAGGGCACACAGCTGCCCGGCCTGACCACTGCCCCTGGCACGTGGCACGATGGCCTTGCTGGAGGCGGGCTTCTTCCTGTTTGCTGGCACAGGAGCCTGCCTGCTCCAGCTGGGTGGGGAGGGGACTTCTCAGGTGGCTGACCAGGGAAGGGGGAGCAGAGTCCACCTCCCCGGAGATGGGCCCTGGGGACTTGAGCCAAACTCTGCTCCTCCTGGGAGGCAAAGGGCAGGGAAGGGAAGGGGCTTCTGTTTATAACAAGCCCCCTAGGTGCTGACACGTACCAGGCCCCTTGCAAGCATTATCCAGGGTGGGTGGGCACTATTATCCCATTCTACAGATGAAGAGACCGCGGGTCAGAGCAGTTATTTGGCCCACACAGACAGCAAATGGTAAAGCTGGGATTTGAACTCAGGACCATTGAAGCCCAAAGGCACTTTCTACGACTGCAGCTATGAAAACTGAGGCCCTGGGCAGGCCTTTCCAAGCAACAGTGGCCCTGACATTGGGGCTTGTAAAAACTTGGCACTTGTAAAAGCTCTTGAGCTGGATGAAGCTCACTTCCACCCTTCTGGGGCACCAGCAACCAGGCCGCCCAGAAGCACCACCGCAGGCTCCTCTGCCCTGCACTCATCACCCTCCTTCCTCTCGCCGCTCCCTGCGCCCTGGCCGGCCAGCCTGACCGTGGGCTCCCGATGAGGCAGCACAAGGCCCACCCCTGCGGCCTTGGAATATGGGAGAAGCCCCCAGGAGGCGGCAAGGAGAAAAGAGAGGGGAGTCCAGCAGTGCCACCAGCGCCAACCTCCAACGCACATGTGCACACACATGCCGGGGCAGGAAGTGATTACAACAGCCCACGGCACACTTCTGTCTCTCGAACGCAGTTGTGCAACCCTGCGGAGGGCCCAGTAAGCTTTGGGGGCTGTGGTCAGAGGAAAACACCCACTGTGTCCGTGGGCAGAGGTCCGCGGGGCGGCCGCCCAGCCCAGGCCTTGCTCTCCAGGCCCCTCCTCGGCGCTCCGGCACTCTCCCCGCAGCCAGGGGTCACAGGTCTGCCCCTCTGAAGGGAGCAGCCAGCAGGGCACCCTCCACCCTCGACCCCTTTGCCCCAGACGGTACCAACGCAGGTGCACGCAATTATTAATAACGGCAGAAATGCTCCAGCCTCCCAGTCCACACCGGAGAGCTGGTGGAGGGCTGCCGGGGCAGCCGGGGGGCATGTGGCACCCCAGGCAAGCTTCAGCGCTTGCTCCTAGGAGCCTCTAAGGGGGCGGCAAGGTGCTCCAGGTGCGTTATGAAGCAAGAAAGCTGTATGTTCTGCTCAGGCCGACCTCATTTTAAAAGAAATATCTAGTATTAGACAATAAAATACCCAGTCACAGCACGCTCTGTGCCAACAGTACACAGGATTTTAATTTCCTTAAGCTTTTTTTTGAAATGTACCTAATTTTATAAAATAATATGTATTGTGTTTACCACCAGCAAAACCAGCAAGGCTAATCTGATGGGTGGAATCTGATTGAATCTCTCTGCTCACTTTAGAGACTGGAAGGCCACGGCACAGCTGCCGTGGAGCCCGGGGTCTGGAAGGGCCGGGCGCCCACTTCTGAAGGGAGGTCGGGAGACGCGCCTGTCCCTAAAGACGCCCTCCACGAATCCACAAGCGAGCCCACGGCTGCCTGAGCCTGCACGGGCCCAGGGCACACACGGGCAGGTTTAATAAGGCTGGCAGAGCAGACCTGAGTTCTCAGGGGTGTTCACGTAGGACCACACTGAAGGAGATAATGCCTAATTTTGGTTGGTTTTTTTTGTTTTTGTTTTTTTTTTTTCAGTGTGTGTATTCAAGGAAAATTATTAAATAAGTAATAGTATAGGTGAAAACTCATGTCAAAACTCAAGACAGGGATATGCAAATGAGCAGGAACTTTCTGCAGCAGAATCTGATTTTCCAGCATTTATGAAAGTCTTCCTTACAGCGCTCCTTAGCCACGGTGCGAGCATGACCAGGAATCCAGGATCCCACTTCTGGAAAGTGAGGCTCCGGAGCCATCAGACAGAGGCCAGGAGCGCTGTGCCAAGGTGCAGGAGGAGGAAACACCGGGGCAGGGCTTTCCCTGGGGCCCTCCGCAGGGCCAAGGGGTCCCTGCTTCACCCTGCCGGCAGTACACGGCACAGGGCCTGCAGCGGAGAGCGCCAGGGCTGCAGCACACGGCGCAGGGCCTGCAGCACAGGGCACCAGGCCGGCAGCACACGGCGCAGGGCCTGCAGCGGAGAGCGCCAGGGCTGCAGCACACGGCGCAGGGCCTGCAGCACAGGGCACCAGGCCGGCAGCACATGGCGCAGGGCCTGCAGCGGAGAGCGCCAGGGCTGCAGCACACGGCGCAGGGCCTGCAGCACAGGGCACCAGGCCGGCAGCACACGGCGCAGGGCCTGCAGCAGAGAGCTCCAGGGCTGCAGCACACAGCGCAGGGCCTGCAGCACAGGGCACCAGGCCGGCAGCACACGGCGCAGGGCCTGCAGTGGAGAGCGCCGGGCCTGCAGCACACAGCGCAGGGCCTGCAGCACAGGGCACCAGGCCGGCAGCACACGGCGCAGGGACTGCAGCAGAGAGCGCCAGGGCTGCAGCACACAGCGCAGGGCCTGCAGCACAGGGCACCAGGCCGGCAGCACATGGCGCAGGGCCTGCAGTGGAGAGCGCCGGGCCTGCAGCACACAGTGCAGGGCCTGCAGCACAGGGCACCAGGCCGGCAGCACACGGCGCAGGGCCTGCAGTGAAGAGCGCCGGGCCTGCAGCACAGTGCCGGGCCTGCAGCGCCCACCCACCCTCCATCAGAGGCAGCACAGGGTGGGGGAAGAGAACCAGCCGTTTCCCTGTCTCTGCTCCACACCTCTATCCATCCTACAAGGCAGCTGCTCTCCGATACCAGAAGGACCTCAGGCTCAGGGTCAGATCCATCTGCCAGGGGCACCCTCCGCGCCCCTCCCCTCCGCGCCCACCCCCGCTCCCTCCCCCTCAGCGCCCCCCAGGCCCCACCCCCACGGGCCCTGTGCATGATGCAGAGCAATCAGAAGCAAGGAGCCGAATGTGCACAGCAGCTGGGTGGCGGCTCTTAAAACACGGCGCTGGGTTTAAGAAGAAAGCGATCACAATTTATAGCACAATACAGTCGTGGAAGTTTAAAACACATGCACAGGTCTGTCTATTTCTCTAAAGTATGCGCAGACCCAAGGATGCTACAAAACATGTCAGCGTGGCCAGGGGAGGTGGCAGATGTGGCTGGGGACTGGGGCAGAGAGGAAATCATGATACCCCTTATAATTCAATAGAAACCAAGACTGAAATTGAACTTAAAACATAGGCCAAGGGGAAGTGGATGTGGCTCAAGCAATTGGGCGCCCGCCTCCCACATGGGAGGTCCTGGGTTCGGTTCCTGGTGCCTCCTAAAGAAGACGAGCCGCAACCAGCAGGCACCACAACTGCTGCAGCTGGCAGATACCACAACCAGCAGAAGCTGCAGCCAGCAGACGCCGCAACCAGCAGACACTGCAACCACTGCAGCCAGCAGATGCTGCAACCAGCAGACACTGCAACCAGCAGGGAGCAGAAGTGGCTCAAGCGGTTGAGCACTTGCCTCCCACATGGGACCACCCGCGTTTGGTTCCCGGTGCTTCCTAAAGAAGACAGCAGACAGACGAGGAAGACATCGGGGGGCGGGGCATAAAAATTTAAAAATAAAATGAAAATAAAAAACGAAACATAGGCCAAGGACATGACAGTCCACAGAAAGAGAAAGACAAATCACCTAAGACATATATAAGACTCATAATGTCACTCCCTATAAAGAAATACCCATTAAAGCTGCAATGTGATGACATTTCTTATCTGTCAGATCGGCAAGTCGATAATGCACTGAGTTGCTGGAGCCGTGGGGAAATAAGCATGTTCCTAAGAATAAAGTCATGTTGCATCTTTGGAAGGTAGGCTGGCAATCTCAATAAAAATCTAAAAGACACAACTTTTGAACCAGCACTTCTAGGCCTGTGAATTTATCCTGCTGAAATAGTCACAGAAGTGAGCAAATCTATACAGGTACAAGTACCCTTAATGCAGAATTACCTGCTGTAGCAAAGAAGCAAAAATCAGGATGACCACCTACAAGTCCAAAGAAGACAGGCTAGATAAATATGGTAATCCATTCAAGGACAGAGAAGCATTTCGGAAGGAAGCAGTTCCGACATCCTGAATCAGAGTGCTTGCTCAGTACGTTTCCTTAAAAAGTAAATGGTAAAGATCTGGTATTATTTATTACATTTACGAGTGTTAAAAAGTAGAGTCTGTCTCTTTAGACATATTCACAAGAAGCTGCCACTGAGGAGGAGATCAGGGACTGGAGGGCGGGCGGGCAGGGAGATTGCCACCTGCAAGTATCACCTTCAAAAACATGTCTTACTGGGGGAGGAGGGAGAGGAAACGGGGGGTGTTTGTTTAAAAAACGTTTTAAAAAAGAATTTTTACCACGTGCCAGTGTCACCTTAAAAACATCGTTTAACAGGAAAGTGCAGCGCGCTGCCCCCCACGCTCTGAGGAGCGGCGCCACTGAGGACAAGCGGCCCTGCGCAAACCTCTCTCTCTCCACAAGCGCACTTGATAGCGCCACCTTGCTCCTGTGACGGGAGTCCGAATGGACCACGTGGCTGCAGCCAGCTTACAAAGGGGCCAATTTCATTTACCAGCCCCTGCACTTCTCCAGCGGGGGAGCAGGCAGAGCCCATCCTGACAGTGAGGCTCTCCCCGCTGGGGCTGGAGTCGGGTCTGACTTGCTGGAGGGCGGCCGTGAGAGCCTTGACTCTGGAGCTGGACCTCCGGGCTATGCATCGAGGCTTCGCGTACGAGCTCAACCGTGGGCGACCTTCTCACACTCTGGGGGTCCTCGTTCTTCTCGTGAAGTGGGGACAGGCATGGACCTGCTGGGCCACTGAGCAGAGGTGCTCAGGGAAGGCGGACGTGCCCCGCGGTTCTCAGCCCGCTGACGCAAGCACCCGGCTCGTTCAAGGATGGACGGAAGAGTATCATTGGAGTTTTCTTAGATGGCAACCGTTTTCCTTCCCCACTGCCAGTTTCTGAAAATCTCGGGGTCTGCTGTGCGTGGCCCCAAGTCTGGATGGATGCTGGTGCAGTGAAACTCCTGCCAAGAGACCAGCTGCCCCTCTGGCCATCAGCTCCCCGTCCCCTAAGCCTCCAGGATCTCCCTGCCCGGATCGCTGGTCATCGGCTGAGCCCTAACGCGCCGCCTTCATCCAGAGCCCCTGAGCCGCCTCCGCCACTGCCTGTCGGTCTGGCCTCCGGGCCTCTGCTCCCATTTCACCCCCTCAGCAAGGCCTGTTCTGACCACTGTGCCCGGCCCCACCGCCTTTGAAGCCCCAGCTGATGTGCTTTTCTTCACAGCAGGAATCTGCCTGACGTGGCATTAAAATTGCGTTGTGCTGTCCGTGGTCCATCGCTTCCCTCTGGAACATTAGCTCTGGGAGGGAGAGGAGTGCCGTGCCCAAGGCTACGGCCTGTGCCCGGAACAAGTGTCTGCGGAGTGAGTGAGTGAGTGGGCATGCAGACAGCTGTCTGGGACCTCCTTGGTTAAGCGCCCCAGGGGCTGCGCAGCCCCTGCCGCCCCTCACCGACCTCACCTCCTGCTTCTTCGGCAACAGGGAGGCCTGTTCCGTGGCCCAGATCTTCAGGTCTGAAAGCACAGCCAGTTCCCCCCGCACGGAGAGAGTCTGCCCTGCCCATTCCAGCGGAGGCTCAGCTTCTCCCGCCTGCTTCACCGACGCTCATCGCTCTGTTCTTTTCTTTACAGCACTCATCACGCTCTGAAGGCTATTCGTGTGTCCATGTGTTTAATTTCTCCCCAAAACCTCTAGTAAAGGAAGCAGTTGTGCCCCCAGCACTACCTGCCTGGTCCATAGTTAGCACTCAGTAAACCTGCTGAATGAACGAATGACTCTTCAGGAGACCGCACCTGGAGTAAGAGGATGGAGCCAGGCAGTGAGGGCTGCCTGGCCTGGCCAGAGGGCCTCTCCCTGACCTGCTTCTTAGGCAGAGGGGCTCACAGACATTCAATTAGCTGCTAATTATGGCCAGTCAGCTCTGAGGCTGGGGAGGTCCCGGGCAGGTGGAGCTGCAGCTGCCCTGCCGTGGCCCTGAGGCCTCCTGACCTGGGCAAGCAGCCAGGGACCCTCACATCTCTGGCTGTGCCCTCCCAGTAACAGGGCGAGGAAGCTCAGGGCTCGAGCCTGGGCGACCTGGAGGGGATGGGGCTGGTCACCAGGGCTGACCCTGCTCACCTTCCCCAGAATCGCCCCCACGCTTCTGGGTACAGGCCAGAGGCAGCTGGGATGCTGAGCGGCTTTCCAGCTGAGCGTGGAAGCTGCTTCCCCAGATCCGCCCGCCCCGACGGGCCTGCAGAGCGCCGTGTCCCGGCCCAGGCACTCTCCCAGGGCCCCCCCCAGGCCTCGGGGTGGCTTCCCGGGGCGCCCCCCTCATCACGTTCCTGAAGCCCCTCCGGCCTCCAGACCTCCCTCCCGCAGGTGCTCACCGGCTCAGCGCCACGGGCGCGCGGCACACAGCCGAGGTCGAGGGCGGCGGCGGGGGCGCCCCCAGCCCAGCGCGCCCCACGTGCGCTCGCCCCCTTCCCGCCGGCCCGGGCGCCCCATGGCTGGAGCCCAGGCGCGGCGGGGGCTGCGGGGCTGCGCGGGGGCCGGGCCGGTCCAGCGCCAGGCGCGCACGGGAGCGACTCGGTTTCCGAGGGCGGCGGCGGCCGGTGCGGCCCGAGCGTGGGGCGGGCCTGGGGCGGGGGGCGAAGCCGCCAGACTGGTCTGACGGCGGCGGCGGGGCCGGGCCGCCGGGCAGGTCCTGGCGCCTCCCGCACGTCCCGGGCCGGCCTGCCCTGCCCCGGGGCGCCTGGCGCTCTCTCCCCCTCTGCTTTCTTTTGCCAGCACATAAACCGGAAACTGACCCAGCGGTGTGGCAATAATTTGGAGTCCCTGCAAACTCATTCTTTATTTACTAGTTACTAGTGGGGACAAGAGAAATCGCAGTATCCGGAATTTCAGCTGCTGAATGTTGACTTACACAGAACGTTAGCTGGCTGGTTTGGGTATTGGTGGCAAAGAGGCAAATAGTTGTGTTGGGATTTCAACATGTTTTAGCAAAACACCTTCAGACATAGGTTGGCATTGGCAAGAGCTTTGGAAGAAACAGAATTCAGAGCATCTACAATGTATCATCCAAAATGTCTGCCATACAACAAAAATTATTAGACATGAAAAGAAACAGAAAATGTGAACCATAATTGAGAGAAAAAATCAGTCAATTGACACAGACCCACAGACAATACAGAGGTTAGAATCAAGGGAGAGGGATTTAACCACAAAAACTACCATAAAGATGTTAAAGAACCCACAGCAAAGACATGTATTTAATGGGTTAAGAGATTATAAATTTCAGCAGAAATACGATCATTTTTTAAAAATAAAGAACCGAATGGAATATGAGTACACAGTGCTCCAGGAGGGAGGTGTCTCTTTATTACCCCGGAATGAAGCGACACCCCAATCTTTCCTTTTCAGAAGGGAAGATGGGCAGGTTTGCCAGCAGCCCCTATGTCAGATCAGGGCCTTCTAATATTGGGGTTCCAGGCCACAGCAGAGCTGGTCACACCGCTCCAGGGGAGCCGGGGCTCAGGGAGCCCACAGGCAGTGCTGCTCTGCTCTGCACGTGAGTAATTAGCTGCCTTCTCTGGAACCGTGGCAGGCTGTTCAGCAGGGAAGCGAAGGAGGTCTCAGTCCCTTTCACAGCTACCCACTTAGCAGAGATAAAGAGAAAAATCTCAAAAGCAGCCAGAGACAAAAAATACCACTGCATACTGGCGAGAAGGCTAACTTCACATTGTAAACAGCATTGGCCAGAAGAGAGCAGGGCACCAAGCGCTGAAGGAAAAAAAGAAAATCAACCTGTAGTTCTATATCCAATAAAATTATTTTAAATAAAAAGGCAAAGTAAAGACATTTTCAGATAAATAAAGTCAGAGAGTATTTGTCACCAGCACCCCTCACTGCAAGAAAAGTAAAGAAATCCATCAGGATAAAGGATGATACAAGATAAAAGTTAGAACCTGCACAAATGCGTGCCAGACACGAGGAATGATAACATATATGGGTAAGAAGAAAAGAGTTTTAATTTTTTGCATTAAATTATTTAAAAGTCAATTGGCTATGTTAGGTAAAAATAATGACATATTGGGGATTTATAACATGTGGAAGCAAAGCATACGGCAAGAAGAGCACATGGCACAGGAGGAAATGTAAATGGAAACTTGTAAGGTTCTTACATTTTATGTGAAGTTTTATAATATTAATTCAGAGTAAAATCCAGTAGCAGATATAAAAATAATTACTAAAAAATAACTAACTTGAAGAGGTCAGGCAAGTAAAAAAAAAAAAAATTTAAAGAACAGAATTACACATATAAAACAAGTAGCATGCTAGTAAACTTATCAAAATTACATTAAACACCCCAGTTAAGAGTCAAAGCTTGTCAAACTGGCTAAGAAAACAAGACTCAACTATATTGTGTTTATAAGAGACACACTTTAAATATCAAAACACAGACATGTTGAAAATAAAATAATGAAAAACAAAATACTATGTATTATTAATTTGAGACAAAGTAGATTTCAATACAAGGAGTCTTAGAAATCAAAAGTATCATTTAATAATAATAAAAGTATAAGTTTATCAAGAAGATATAATAATCCTAAATATGTATGAACCAAACAGCAGAACTTCCAAATACATCAAGCAAAAATTAAGAGAACCAAAGTGAGAAACAGAAAATCCACAATCATATCAATCATAATATGATTAATTAATCATATTAATCATAAATCCAAACAGAACATAGTTGAACATTTTAACTATCATATTATTATGATAGTTGAACATCATAAATCATATTTGAACATTTTAACACACATCCCTCAGTAATTAATAAAATTAGTACACAAAAATATCAGTAAGGATAGAGGTGATTTGAAAACATGCTCACTGAACTTGACCAAATTGATATTATAGAATATCAACTCAAACAGCAGAATACAAATTCTTTTTAAGTGCACATGGACCATTCACCAAGACTGATCATATACTGGACTATAAAACAATCTCTAAATTTCAATAGCTTGAAATCATACAGATGATATTTTCAAGTCACAATGGAATTAAATTAAAAATCAACAATATCCTGTCTAGAAAATACCTAAATATTTGGAAATCAAGCAGTACACTTCTAAATAACTCATGGGATGAAGAAATCACAGGGAAAATTAGAAAACAGTTCAAATTGAAATGGTGTAAAGATAGACAAACAGATCAGTGCAACAGAATTAGAATTCATGGTCAAGTGGCATGCATCATTTCTATAAGTGGTGCTGGGAGCAACTAGATATCCATATGGCATAAAAATGAACCTTGGGACTTATATCTGGAATATATAAATAACTCTTAAAACTCAAAAAAGACAAATTACCCAATTAATAAATGGGCAAAGACTTGAATGGACATTTCTCCAAAGAAAATACAGAGATGGCCAAAAAGTACATGAAAATAAGCTCAACATTATTAACCAGTAGAGAAATGCAAATCAAAGACATAATGAGATGCCATCTCACACCCACTAGAGTGGCTACTATTTAAAAAAGAAAAAACAACAGAAAATAACAAGTGCTGGAGAGGCTGTAGAGAAACAGGAACACTCATTCACTGTTGGTAGGAATATGAAATGGTGCAGCCGATGTGGAAGACAGTTTGGTGGTTCCTTAGAAAGTTAAATAGAGAATCACCATAAGACCCAAAAATCCCACTTCTAGGTATATACCCCAAAGAACTGAAAGAAGGGACTCTAGCAGATATTTGCAAACCACTGTTTATAGTGGCATTATTCACAATTGCCAAAAGTTGAAAGGAGCCCAAGTATCACCATCAACAGATGAATGGGTAAACAAAATGTGGCACGTACATACAATGGAATATTATTCAGACATTAAAAGGAACAAAATTCTAATATATATGACAACATGAGTGAATCCTGAAAACATGTTGAGTGAGATAAAGCAGACAATAAAGGGCATATATTGTATGAGCTCACTTATATAAATAATTGGAATATACAAGCACATAGCATAAAAAACTAGAATACAGGTTACCAGGGGCTGAGGTGGGGGTAGCTTCTTCTTAGGGTGTTGGAGAAATTTGGGTAATGGATGGTGGTGGTGGTAGCACAACCTTATGAACATAATTAACAGCACTGAAATATGTATGTGAATGTGGTTAAAATGGGAACTTTTAGGTTGTGTATTTGTCACTAGAATAGAAATTTTACAAATTATAGAACTGCACAACACAAAGAATGAGCTATAATGTATATCATGGACTATAGTCAATAGTATAATTATGATAATATTGTTTCATCAAATGTAACAAAGTTACAACATTAATGCAAAATGCTAATAATAGGGACAACTGTGTGTGTTGGGGTATGTACATGGAAACTCTGTACTTTCTACATGGTTTTTCTGTAAACTTACTTCACTGTTTCTAAAAAATGAGAAAAAATGGGCAAAGTATCTGAAGAGACATTTCTCTAAGGAAGATATCCGAATGGCCAGTAAGCACATGAAAAGATGCTCGACGTCGTTAGCCACCAGGGAAGTGCACATCGAAAGCACATTGTGGAAGTACTTCCTACCCACTAGGCTGACTACAGTCAGAAAGACAGTGAGGCGTGTCGGGGGAATTGTGTAGAAGCTGGAATCCTCATACACTGCTGGTGGGCACGTAAAATGGCACAACCACTTTGGAAAACAGTTCGGCAGCTCCTCAAAAGATTAAACAGAGGTTCCATGTAACCCACCCAGCAATTCCACTCCTATCTATATACCCCAAAGAAATGAAAATATATGTCTGCATAGAAGCTTATGTCTATAGCAGCATTATTCATAATAGTCAAAAAGTAAAAACAATCCAAGTGACCATCAGCTGGTGAATGGATAAACAAAATGTGGAATATCCATACAATGGAATATTAGCCCTAAAAAGAAATGAAATACATGTATGGGCTACAATATGGGTAAACCTTGAAAACATTATGCTGAGTGAAACATTATGTCACAAAAGACCACCTATTGCACGATTCCGTTTATATAAAATGCCCAGAACAGGCAAATCTATAAAGACAGAAAGCAGATTCACGCTTACCAGGGGCTGGGAGAGTGGGGTTGAAGTTAAAGGGTGCACGGCTTCGTTCTGGGGTGATGGAAATGTTCTAAAAGTGTTTGTGATGTGGTTGCAGGGCTCTGTGAACACACTAAAAACTGATGAATTTTACACCTTAACTGGGTATATTCATGTGGTATGTGTCTAATATCTCATTAAAGCTGTCATACAAAAAAGTGAACCTCGACCCTTACTTCATACCGTACATAAAAATTAACTGAAAATGGATCATATGCCAAAATACAAGAACTAACATGATAAAACCTAGAAGAAAACAGGAGGAAATCTTTGCAAATTGTGGGAGGGAAAGATTTCTTCGAACACAAAAAGAATTGATAATTTAGACTTCATCAAAATTTTAAAATTCTGCTCAAAACACCCTGTTAAGAAAAAGAATCAGCAAACCACAAATTGAGACAAAATATTTGTAAAACATACTTGACAGAAGAATCATATCTAGAATATATAAAACTCTTATAAATCAATAATCAAAAGATAAAACACTCAATTAAATAAATGGCCAAAAGACTTTAACAGACATGCCACAAAAAAAGATAAACAAATGACCAATTAGCACATGAAATTAAAAACAACGAGCTATTCCTTTATCCTCACAAGAATGGCTAAAATATAAAACACTGATAATATCAAATATTGGCAAGAATGTAGAGCAACAAGTACCCTCCTACTTTGCTGACGGCAGAGATATTCTCCAGCTCCCAGATATTTACTCAAGAGCAATGAAAACAAAAATACACAAAATGGTTTGTACAAAACCTGGAATATTCCCCGAAGTCCATGGATAAAAGGTTTTGATTTATTCATAAACTGAAATAGAAAGAAAACAACTACCTATTTCCCAAAGCATTATAGATAAATCTCTAAAACAGTGTGTTGAGGAAGAAGGCAAACAAACAAAAAAAAGAGTACGCACTGTATGATTCCATTTAAATGAAGTTCAAAGAGGGCACAAAAAATCTATGGGGATAGAGATGAGAACATTGGTCAATTGTACATTAGGGTGTGGTGATTACATGAATGTATACATTTGTCAAAACTCATAGAACTGAACATTTAAAACCTGCGCATGCTATTGTAGGAACAGCATACCTCAGTAAAAATGCCAATCAAACCCTTTTCCTTTTAGCTGAAGATCTTTTAATGGCTCTTGATGGCTCAAAACCTAACCTCTCTCCTATGCCTTCCGAGAACGGTGTCAGAAACTAGACTAGAGGCGACCAGGGGTTGGGGGTGCGGGCAATGCTCAAATCCTGCACAGCTTCTGCCTGGGGTGATGGGGCAGTGGTGGCAGTGGAGGGTGGTGGTGGTACAACCTTGTGGCCGTAGTTAACAGCCCTGAAGTATCTGTTTGAATGTGGTTGAAATGGGAAACTTCAGGTTGTGTATTTGTTACCAGAATAAAATTTGTAAAAAAAAAACATAGGAATGTACAACACAAACAGTGGCCCTTTGTGTAAATCTGGACTGTAGTTCATAGTATAATTACACAAATACTGTTTTATCAGTTGTAGACATGTGCCACCTAATGCCTGGTGCTATAATGGGGGGAATGGGAGCTCTATTTTCTGCAAAGATTTTCTGTAAACCTACAACTTCTCTTGAAAAACCAAAAGCTCAGGACCACGTGTTATCAGGCTTGGATGTGTCATCCAGCTGGAAAAACGAAGTAAGATCAACAACAGCCACGAAAGACCCTGAAAGCGGCATCTGGCAGCCGACAGCCGGGCCACGCGCTCCCGACGGATCAAACGCCTTTCATGTGTAAGATCAGCAAACGCCAGCAGGGCCGCTCCAGTACACTCCGCAAACGTGCCTGCAGACCCGTCCCCAGAGCCGCCACCTTCCAGCCGCTCTGTGTCACTCGAGGACCACTATTCTCCCCCCACGCACCCGCCCAACGCGCTGCAGCCAAGAGCTCGCACTTCCTGCACCTGCCTGGCGTGCAGCCGTCCCCCTTGCTGCAGCCCCCGGCAGGCTGGCTGAGCTCCCTGCAGCCGCTGCCGCGAGTCCGGCTGTGGCACCGGCGCCATTTAGAGGGCAGGCGTCCAGTGGGCTCGTCGAAGGCTGAGGAAGAAGAGGCAGCGCCTCAGGAGCAGGGCTTCCTGCCGTCCTGGTGCTGCGCAGCCCGCTCACCGTCTGAGCCTCCCCACCGCACTTACACTCACCCCTAAAATTCAAAACCTTGGAAATTCCTGGGGTTTGCTTTATCCCCTTTAAATGGCAATCCTCTGGGGAGATTTTAGGGTCAGGGACAGTGTGTTCAGCTCACTCTCCACTGGATGCCTGGGATTAGACGAGAGCTCTGGTGGTGAGCGGAGAAGCGAGGCTTTGCGGCTCAGGAGACGTCACAAACCAGGATGGACGAGGGGCGAGAACCCCCAAGTCCTGCCCTTCCACACCTTCTTCCCCTCGGGCTGCGCTTCTGGGTTTTCCTTGCAGTAAAACTAAGTCCAGGCTGCATGACCCCCGCCCCCACCCCACCTGCAAAACGCCTGGATTCCCGGGCCAGGTTGGAGAGCTCCTGCACGGAGCTCAGGTGGGAGGGGTCTCTCCAGGGGGCAAGAGGGCCTCAGCAGGAAGCAGGTGCACTTTAAGGCAGGTGCGGGGGACCCACAGAATTCCTCAGGCCTCCCCTTGGACGGTGGGCCCCAGAGGGGAGGAGGAGTGCCCATGTGCTTGAGGCGGTGAGCAGCCCACATCCGCTCGAGAGGGAGGAGATGGAAGGGGGAGAACGTCGCCTTCCCTGGGGGTCTTGGAGGACTAGGCCTTCACCCGCTGGGGCCTGACCTGGACTAGGAGGCCTGCGGAGCCCCCGCCTGGTCATCTCCTGTCAAACGCTGACCCCTGGTGGACGTTTCTTGAACCACCGCTTCCGCCCACAAACCCGTGGAGCTGGAGCCCCAGGGGCGACTGTCCCTCCACTGAAGCTTTCCTGGGTTTGAAGGCGAGAGTATTCACCGCCCACCACGCCGACAGCTTTCCCAGGAGGGCTGGGTTTACAATCGAGCACGCTGAGCTCTGCCCCAGGGTCGAGAGGTTTCAGTCATATGCAGAGAAAACATGAAATTACTTGCAATGACTTTATCCCAATTTAACATCTACTAGTACAGCACAGTTTATGCCAAGAAGAGTGAACCTGGAAGAGTTTCTTAATTATCCTTATGACTGAGAAAGTAGAAAACTACTTTCAACTCAAATTAAAACAATCCGAAACCGAGGCTCTGAGGCTGACTTGGAAGTGGGAGAGGCAGGGCGAGGGTCCGGAGCCTCGAGCTTTGGCCCGGCTGCAGCTCGGCCCGTCACGGGTCTTCCCCTCACGCCGGCGGCGCTTGCTCTGAAGGCTTGAGCCGCCTCCTCCCACCGGGACTGGAAACACACCGACCACACGCCCCGCATTTCGTCTCAGGCTGCGTCTTCCACAGGAAGGGGGGCTCTGAGCTGGGCAACGTCATCGCCACCTAGGAAAGACCTCAGGGATGTTCTGTCTGTTGCCTTTTACCTACAGTTAGTTTGTTTTGAGCAGTCGACGAATGAATTCATGCAGGAGCTGTTTGTAAAGCACAGGTCTGCAGTGGGAGCAGAGCATGGGGACGGGGCTTGGCCGGCGCAGCCTGTGCCGGGGAAAGCCTGACACTTGACGGAATCGGTGGCCCCAGCGACCTCACTGCATGTGCACCCCAGCTCCTCATCGAGGGGGCCGGGCACCCTTCACCCTTATCCTGGGGAGGGGGCTTCAGGTCCCTGCACACCCACAGAACTATTCAAACAAGCTCACATCCCTCTGCCACGCTTCCCAGGACGAGGCGCTTCTGATTTAGCCATTTCACATTTCAAACTGGGAGACAGAGTGCAGGGAACCAGCCCCGGCCCCCAGGAAGCTCGGCGTCCTGGGCCTGAAGGCCACCCCCCCCCGGCAGTCCACATCCTGCATCACCTGCCCACGCGCCTGCCGCGGAGCACCGAGTCTGCCTGCCCTGAATGCTCGGTACCGGAGTGGCGCTGCGCCTGAGCAACGTGGCGCTCCCACCCCCGCCACACGTGAGAGCTCTGCCCGTCCACGGCCCCTGCAGGAACCGACCCTTCCCCTGGGTGGGCGCGTAGGATGTCTCCAGGTAGAGAGCAACTGCGCCCGGGGGAGAGGGCCGTGCCCCCAGCCCGAGCCAGGCGCTCAGATGCAGCCAGCAGAGCAGGCTTTCTCGGTTGTACTGTAAAAAGCTTCAGTGTGGGGAGCGGGAAAGCATCCGCTGAACGCGCAGCACCACGTTAGCTGAGCAAAGGGGCAGAGACGTCAGGGTCACAATGGCGAGAGGGTCGAGGAGCCGCTCGGCCTTCCCGGAGGCCAGGGCCGGCTCGAGGGGCCACAGCTGAGCTGGCCTGGGGGTGGGAACTCCCGCCGGGCAGGCAGCAGGCACCACGCCCTGGAGTACACCATTCAAAAGGGAAAATTAGGGGCCAATATAGCAGTTTTACATATTAGGACATTGCAAAAATGAGAGTAAAACGGAAAACGGCCACCTACTTTCACCATCATTTCACAAACACAAGTACATTTTGATTCTCCATCCAGAAAGGATATAATCTCCAAATAAAGGACTCTCATTCAAATTGATTTGACTTAATTTTTTAAAAAAATTCACCAGCAAATCCTTAATTTCCATTGGCCACAGACCCTTGAAGACTTCCTGTTGGGCCAGCATCAGCTGTGGGAGCCATTTGGTGGAGGGGAAAGGGCAGAGGGATGTTGGGCAGGGCCGGTGGGCAGCCCTGGGGGGCTTTGGAGCACCGTGGGGAGAGCTGGAGGCGGCGGCCGCGGAGGCCGGAGACAGTTCAGTTCTAGGGCCCCACAGAGGCTGCTCCTCGGGCCCCATGACAGCCGGGATCTGGGGACGGCAGCGCTAGCGGTCCTGCTGGAAGTAGAACTTGGTGATGGTGACGGGCTCCCCTGGCCTGTTGGTGAGGCTGACGGGCTGGTCTGCTTCCGAGGCCGTGCAGAGAAACCAGCCGGGGCAGGCGGCCGACTCAAAGCTGGTGGTGGAGCCGCTGCTGGAACGGATGAAGGCGAAGCGCTTGGCCTGCTCTTTGCTCTTGGTCAGGTCGGTGATGTTGACAGCCTGCAGGCCGAGGGGTGAGCGGGTGAGAACCGCTCAGCATGACGGGTACCATCCCTCCCCCACCCGCGATGTGGCCCTCCACCGGGCCAGAGCAGGTGCTGGACACGTGCTGGCCTGGCAGAGGACCACGCGTCCCGGGCTCTTGTGGGCCAAACAGCTTTCCCAGTGCCACCCGGACTTTGGGAAATCTGGCCACTGGTGAACATGTGACATCACAAACACAGGCCAAGGCCTATGGAGGTGTCGCTGGGTCACTTGGCCCTAAGGGTGTTGTGGGGAGGTGAGCAGAGCATCCTCCGCTGGCTTCATGCCACACCCTGGCCGCCCCACCCCACAAACAGCAGGCAGGCGTTTTCCAGGAAAGCGTCCCTGCCGCTGGTGCCACAGGCAGGGCCACTCGCATTTGAGTCCGGAGCTTGCCGACAAGCCCTGAGACCAAGCCACCTTTACCCAGAGCGGGGCAGCCCGCTGACCCCGCACGGGGCCTGTGTGAGGCCCCAACTAACCAGCTAACCAGCTAACCAGCGTGAGTGGAGACTGAAGGGAAAGGTCCTGGGGCCACTGCCCCAGCTGGCGTCCGTGCCCACGCCCATGCACATGGCGCCAGCCTCAGTGGTGTCTTTGCTCAGGGGTCTCTGGCATGGGAGGCAAGCAGGGGTAGGGCCAGGCTTGTGCACTGAGGCTTGTGCTTTCGGAGCGCTGCCTCCTGGAAGCCGGCCGCCGTGCCACATTGGAACTCTGGCTGACTTCCAAGCAGCAGAGACCTCGTGGAGACAGGAGGGGACACCATGCTGTGCGCCCCAGCCCTCGCCCAGCTCTGTGGGACGCAGCCACAGGAGTGACCCCAGCACCGCCCAGAGTCACCGGAAAGGGAAAGCAGGGCTGCTCGCCGCCGCTGGCTGGGGCTGGTCTGGCAGCCGGGAGGCCTCACCTCCAGCTGGAGCTTGATCTCGTCCCCAGACTTGACACAGGCCAGGCACAGCCGGCCCCCGTGGATCCCCAGGACCACAGCGTGTGGCTCGATGGGCAGCATGTCCACCTTCTCTGGAGGGAGCAGAGGGGAGGTCAGGGTGTGGAGAGAGGAGGCAGTGGCCGCCCTGCAGGGTCACGGACCCCCCCACCCCTCCGCCTGGTGCGTCCAGCTCTCCACGGGGAATCGCAGGCCCCTTTCGAGGCAGGTGTGGGTGAGCACCCGGACATGGGGGACAACGCTGTGCCCCACGGCGGGCGAGCAAGCAGGGCCACGCCCTGGGCCACCCCCACCCCCATTCCGCTCAAGGGGCAGTGGCGGCGCGGAGGGCGGCATGGAGGGTGCGGCTTGTCCAGGACCAACAGCTTGTTAGGTCTGAACAGGCCTGAACGCCGCCCAGGACCCACTCTTCTGGGGTGCGTGCACTTGAGCACAGGAATGTGGGAAGGGGGCGCTTCCCGGCCCCTGGGCCCTCCCCGCCGGGGCCCAGGGACCTCCGTGCCTGGGGGTGGAAACTCCTGCTCCAGATTTGCCCCCTGAGGCTGTGCCTGCCAGCAGCCAAGCTCAGGTGCAAAGACCCAGCAGGATCAGGACAGGCAGCCCCCATCTGCGGCAACAGCCCGGGTCTGTGGGGGCAGCCCAGGCCTCGGGGGCAGCCCAGGTCTGTGGGAGCACTGAGGCCTCGGGGGCAGCCCAGGTCTGTGGGGGCACTGAGGCCTCGGGGGCAGCCCAGGTCTCGGGGGCAGCCCAGGTCTCGGGGGGCAGCCCAGGTCTCGGGGGCAGCCCAGGTCTCAGGGGCAGCCCAGGTCTCGGGGGGCAGCCCAGGTCTCAGGGGCAGCCAGGCAATGGATCACCTTCCAGCCTCGTGTTTGCTCCTTGCAAGTACCCGGCGACCAGCTGATTGTTCCTCAGGTAGAAGGTCTTCTGGTTCACATCCCAGATTCTGAAACGCAGGGGCCAGCTGAGCGCGCAGCCACGTGGGACCTGCCTCCCACAGAGCCCGGACCCTCCGCCCAGGCCTCACGGGTGAGGGGCCTGACACGAGAGGCCAGTGGCCTCATGCCCTGCCTGGGCCTGTCCTTGCCCCCAGGCCCCAACGCCAAAGCACCACGTGTCTCGGTGGCGCTCTGAGGGCTGCGAGGAGGGTCTGAGCTGCTATTCTACTCTATTTTAATTAATTTAAATGTTCACTTTAACACGCATTGCTTTGGAGGCTCAGCTCTAGTTTCCTGGGACAGCGCACCTTGCTGCTAACAAGCCCATGCCTTTTCTCCTCGGCCCAGGGGTCTGCACCTGGACCCCGCTGGGGCCTGGGGGTGGGGCTGCGGGGTGACTGGGCAAACCCAAAGCACTGCCCGAGGGAGGGGTCACCCTTCCGGAGTCAAACACCCCCTGGTACAGGCCTCCAGGGCATCGCCTGGGGCTCGGGGCAGAGGAAACCTCGGAAGCAGGTGGTTCCCCGCTGAAGCAAGCCTGGGAAGGGGAAGGGACCTGTGCAGGGAAGCATGCGCATGCTCACACGCTCACACACTCGCAGGCCGGCTCCAGGGACACACTTGCACACACACCCTCACGGGGTCAGAGCCCTGCAGAGAACGCGTGACGGCTCACGACATGCTACACTCAGGTTATTGCAGGACAAATGGCATGTACCCCCTCCCGTTCTTATCAGCACCTCGCTATCACTTTTACAACAGGGCTGTGACATCTGACCAAGCCCCTGGCCCAGTGTTCAAAACCACGCTGGTGTCCCAGCACCCAACAGTCCACAGAATGTCGTTCCGTGGTTGTCCGCTGTCACGACAGGCCGGAAGGCAGGGAGATCCGGTGAGCCCATTTCATAGAGGGGGAAACCGAGGCCCTGGGAGCCTGGGGTCCCCCCACCCACCCATGCCAGGCAGCCGTGCCCCTCCCTCTGCGCCTCCCTGCTTCCGAGGGGCCACCATCAGGGCAGCTCCTCATCACATGCCTATTCCTCTCAGAGTTGCCAGAGTCTCTGGGAAAGGAGATCAGGCCTCTGGCCGAGCTTCCCACGTCTGGGGTACTTTGAAGACCCTGCAGGTGGCAGCCCATTGCCGTGCCCAGACCCCAGGTCCCAGGCCCAGACCCCAGGCCCCAGACCCAGTCCGCAGACCCCAGGCCCCAAGCCCCAGCCCCAGGCCTCAGACCCCAGGCCCCAGACCCCAGACCCCAGGCCCCAGGCCCCTCGGCAGCCCTGACAAGGCCTGTCTGTGTAGTTCCTGGCAGCAGCCTCACCTGAAGGCTTGCATTCTGCAGGGTCTTTTCCCGGAGGGGCGGCAGGCGGCCTCTGAAGGGAACAGAAAGAGGAGGAGAGAGAGTAGGTGACTGCGGGGGCACCTGCAGACTTCCATCCTGTGGCCTCGGCAAGGCAGAGGAGACTGCCATTTCGGTGCCGGAGCACTGCTTATAAAGAAAGTAGCCGCTCACCCGGCTAGCTGCGGCTGCCCTGTCCTGCTCTGAGAAGCGGAAATGCCTTCACATTTCCAAAAAGAGAAACCCACGCTGTTGTCACTTTCAACCCTGCCGAGTGTCGCAATGGGGTGTTGTAACGGATTCCCTCCCCCTTCCGCTGTGCAATTTCCCCCAAGTTGAGATTTCTGTTTCCCCTTCACCAAGTTCCTGGGAAGAAGAATGCATTGAAACCAAATCCCCCTCAGGGGTCCTGAGACTGTTAATTTAAAAAAATCAATTTGCACATAAATGACCCCCTTTGATGGTAAAGCAAAACGATAAGATTCCCTAGTCCATGGGACAGTCTCGCGTCACTTTGCGTTCTTTGAAGGAAAGACACTTGCTGGACTCCAGACCAGGAGCGGCAAACTTTCAGTAAAGGACCAGAGAGCAAATAGTTTGGCTGTTTGTTGATTCAACTCAGCCAGCTGTTGATGCTCAGACGTAACCAGAGACAATATGCAAACAAATGAGCGTAACTGTGTTCCAATAAAACTTTATTTACAAAAGTAGGTGGTGAAACCAGTGATGCATTTGGAAAAAGACCTTGACCAAAAGGGGGAAACACTAAATACAACAGAGTTTTTACGGCTAAGAGATTTCAAAGTGAGCCAGGAGGTCATTCCGGAGGCTGTGCTTCTGCAGGTCTCACTGATGGCCGCTGTGACAAAGCCTTAGGTTGGGGGGTGGTGCTGAGGGCTCTAGAGCCATCTGGACACTAAAGGTAATGCCTTCAACCCCTTGAAATCAGCACCCCGTCGGTGGGCCTTTCCGTGGAATATATGACAACCTATTTCCCGAATGTAACAGAGTTTGACTCATTTACAATTTCCCTACGTATGATTCTTCTGCCCCTTTTATTTGAACCTATAATTAGCACTTTACCCATCAAATATGTGTCTCAGAGACGTAAATCTTCTGGCTGTTCATTTGCTGGTTGAGCCTGAATCTCAGCAGAGTTGCAGCCGACACCCACTCTCCAGTTCATCAGACTCACCCAGGACAGCAAATGAAATGACGATGATGGAAAATGTCCATCCCCAAAAGCAAAGAGTATCTACAGCTGCAAGCAAACAGTTCCTTCCCTCTGCCCCACGGGATCTAAGCCCCTCTCAGTCTGAAGCAGAGTGGGCGTGACCATCCCCAAATCCTCAAGGCTGAGGGATGAACAAACATAAGGAGGGAATGCAACTATGGACCAAAGCAGACTTATTTTTGTTGCAGTGATGGAAGAACTTGTAACACGGATATAAAGACTGTTATATCATGCAGTGCAACATGGGGGCATTTTTAGGGCACTGGGATTAAGTGTGAACCACGATGTAAACTATAGACCTTGGTTAGTAGCAATGCTTCAACACGTATTCATCAACTGTAACAAATGTATCACACTAATGTAAGATGTCACTAATAGGGGAAGACGTGGGAGGGGGAGGGGTTGGGGTATATGGGAATCCCTTACACTTTTGATGTAACTTTTCTGTGATCTAAGACCTCTTTAAAAATAAAGTTTATTATACGGGGGGAAAAACAAGCAGCAGGTGGTGAGCCAGATTTGGTCTGTGGCCCCCGTTTGCCAAGCCCTGTCTTAGAGGGAGGAGGTTCTTCCTGAGAGGTGACTGAGGCCAGCTGTGTTTCCCCTGTTCCACACCAAGGAGCAGAAGCTCGGGGCTCTTTCTGCTGGACCCCGCGAGCCCCGGCGCAGCCTTTCTGGGGTGGGGGTCCCTGGGGCAGGCGGGTGTCCTTGCCTTTCAGGGCCAGGCCACTTGGGCAAGGGCAGGCTCTCTTGGTCTCGGTTTCATTATGGTGAGATGGGGCCGAGCATAGATGCCACGTCACGGGCCGTGGCTTGGCCTGACCTGCACGTGGGGACGCTCCAGGGACGGCTGCCGAGCTGGCTTCCTGTGTCCCGGCCTCCTGTTCTCGGACCACCCGGCTCCTTCCCCAGCCCGGCTCCTCTCCTCAGGCCCCTCGCTGGGCTCCCTCTCGTCTTCCCCCGTGGTTTCTGCCCACCGGAATCTCCGGCTAAACTCATCCTCAATTCTGGGTGCTTTGCTCCCTACTCTGCCTCCTGAACCAAACGTAACGGGCACGGCACGCTGCGGCCCGGCCTTCCTGGGAGGCTTCCGTGTGGTGACAGGGATGGCACCCTCCTCAAGGGGCCTTGGCGAGGCAGCAGCTCGGAGCTCCGGGCATTCAAGGCACGACGGGCAGAGCCGAGCCTGCTTTGCAGGTGGCACCAGCAGCCTCTGCCATGGGACGGGCTCCGCCCACACTGGCTGCCCCTTGATTTCTGCTTGTTGCATTTTCAGCTCCAGGGTTTCCATGTGGTTCCTTTTTTATTGTTTCTAGATCTCTGCCAAAATTTTCAGTCTTGTCTTTTAAGTCTTTGAACACTGCAGCGCAGCTCTTTTAAAGCTGTCTGATAAGTCCGACCGAATCTCCCTCCATCTCCTGTTTTCTGTTTTTCTCTAGTCACAGCTTATCTTCCATATGCTTCACTATTCCCTGTTGATTGTTTGAGGCTCGGTGTCTTCATCCAGGGAGGGGCCTCTGCTCCTGCCATGCCGCTGTGGCCGGGGCCTGGGGCCCAGGTGAGTCCCACTCAGAGCCCGGAGAAGGGAAAAGCCCTGACTCGCAGCATTTGCCAGTTTCTGTGGTGAAACACTCTCACCACTGATGATTTTGAGCTACCAAGACGCTGCTGCTGAAAGCAGAATTGGGAAGAGATGTACACTCCACAAGGACGCTTGGATGTCCCCCAGCCTGGCCTCCCCCAGCCCCGACCCCCCCCGCAGCCTGGCACCCCCCAGCCCCAACCAC
>JAQZBX010032830.1:0-25676 GCA_029593785.1 Cabassous unicinctus | reverse complement strand
GTCCATTGTCACGTGTTGGAGCAAGACAGCTGCCGACGTTTGCCCAGGTTTCAGGCTTCTTGGCTTCCTCTCTTCCCGGGGCTGTGTTTCTCTCCGGGCTTAGCTCCTCTTTCCTCCACAAGGTCAGCTGTAGGCGATCAGGCGAACGGTTCGCTTCTCTTCTCCTGGGGCCTTCTTTCCAACATCAAAGCTGCTTCTCAAAGACTGCTTCAAAACCTGTTCTTTGCCTTGCCTTTTATATTCAATTCCCCACCCACCAGGGGGTGGGGCTCAACACCCTACTGACTGACATGGCCCAGTCAACGCCCTAATCATAATTCAATCATGCCCAGATTAACAGATCAGATTACAGGCATGATCCAATTATATTTTTGGAATTCATAATTACATCAAATTCCCCAACGGTTACAATGCCAATTGATTTTTTTAATTATTTTTTTTATTTTTAAAGAAGCTTTAGATTATATAAATGTTATGTTAAAAAATATAAGGGATTCCTATATGCCCCACTCCCTCCCCATCCCACACTTTCCCACATTAACAACATCTTCATTAGTGTGGTACATTTGTTATAGTTGATGAACCCATATTGAAGCATTGCTACACCATGGAATGCAGTTTAACTTACAATTTTGTAAGTTATGACAAAATATACAATGACCTGTATCTGTCACTGCAATGTCATGCAGAATAAATCCAATGTCCTGAAAAATTCCCACATATTACACCTATTCTTCCCTCTCCCATGAGAACCTCTGGTGGCCACTGCCTTTACATCAATGATAAGAGTTCTTCCATTGCTAGAATAATAAGTCTATAGTAGAATAATAAGAAGTCTACTTTAGTCCATTGCTTATTCCCCAATCTTGAAGATTTGGGGCTGGTGATGCCCACTCTGCTTCTAATTGAGAGGGGGGCAAATGGTTGGAACTATCTTTCTTTCAGTTGCAGACACTCTCTGTTTCTTGGGATAGGCATCGTCCATTGTCATCTCCTTGTTAGTTGTCCTGGGTTTGTCCAAAGAACTGGAGAGTAGGTGTTGCAACTCTGCTGAAATTCAGGGCTCAGTTGGCACATGGACCAACCAAAGATTTAAGTCTCTGGGACATATATTTATCAAGTATAGTGCTAATTATAGGTTCAAATAAAAGGGGCAGAAGAGACATGTGTAGAGAATCTACAAATGAGTCTTAACTCTGTTACACTGGGGAGCAAAAATTCCAAAGTAAGGCCCACTTTGACAAAGTTCCAAGTTACTGAGCTGTCTGCCCTGCTTATAGTTTCTGGATGTCTCCAGAGCCCTCAGGAGCCCCACTATTGGAGGCACTGTTTACTGTGGCAGTCAAAGAGATCCTGTTGAGACTTGCATAAGTGTAACCTCTTGAATGACCTCCTGACTCACTTTGAAATCTTTTAGCCATAAAACCTCATTTGTATTTACCATTTCCCCCTTTTGGTCAAGATCTTTTTCCAGATGCATTGCTAGTTGGTGGATGGTAATAATCCCTCAGTACCAGGGAGGCTCATCCCCAGGAGTCATGTCCCAAGCCAGGGTCTGGTAGGGGAAAGTAGTGCATTTATATGTTGAGTTTGGCTTATACAGAGGCCATATTTGAGCAACAAGGAGGCTTTCAGGAGGTATTCTTAGGCTAAGTTTCAATTTCACAAGAAAAGGTTCAATATCAAGGGACTGACATAATGGTCTGCCCTTGCACTCAGGGGATTCTTGCTGTCCTTTTAGAGAATGTGGCAAACTCCCCAGGATGGGAATTCAATAGTCTTTCGGTTATTGTGTGGATCTCCACCCACCAAGACAATGTCCCATGAACATTTGTACATATTCATATGACTTAGAGGCATGTCCCAGGTGCACCCCTTCCCATGCATACCCCCTTCTCTGACACCCTGTACCAGTGATCCTCTCTGGCCACTGCTGTGACACTTCTGTGATCCAAAACCTCTCCAAAAATGAAGCCAACAAAATAACCAAATAAAATTAATAAGAAAATAAAATAATTTTAAAAATAACCAATAAAATAAAAATAAAAATAATTAAAACAATTTGAAATAATAAAAAAAAATTTTAGGCATTTTGTCTTTCATCACTATAAGATCAGCTGTCTTGTATGTACAGTGATATTTTCTTCCATATAGCCCCAGTGACTTTTTTTTTTTTTTTTTCCATTTTATCTTCAAAGAAGCTTTAGGATACAGAAAAGTCACATAGAGAATACAGGTGATTCCCATATACCCAACACCCTCCTCCTTTTCTCCTCTCCCTTATTAATAACATTTTACATGCAGATGGTACATTTGTTGCAATGATGTACAAATACTGAAGTATTTCTACTAGCCATGGTCAATGGTTTACACTGTGTTTACATTTTGAATCGTACACTTTTTTAGGTTTTGATGAAATTTGAAGTGGCCTTTATCTGTTATTGCAAGATCATGCTGAACAATTATAATGCCCTAAAAATGCCCTACATTCCATCTATTCTATTCTTCCTTCCTCATCCCCTTGGAACCTATGGTAACCACTAAGTTTCAGTTTTTGAAAAATAAGATTCATAGCTAATTGCAATAATATTGAGTACTTGACATATTGATCTGTTTTCTTTTATTAGGCCCTGCCTATGTTGTCAAGGGATTTTTGTCCCTCTAACTGAGAACATAGCAGGACTCTCCAGGATGGGAGTTTGATATTTTCTTGATTATTGTGTGGGTCTCCACTTACTGATATAACACACTATGACAAAATCAACACTTACATATTCCACAGAAGCCTGCCCCAGGTGCACCCTGTCCCATGTAAGCCCCACACCCAACACCCTACACCAGTAACCCTCCCCTGTCATATTTGCCAAAAGAACATTCCCAACATTGTATTTTCAACCCCAGACCTGCAAATCCCCATAGTTCATCTGCTCCTTTCCCCGACCCTCCCCCAGTTCCAACCTCCCCAATCTACTCTCCTTCACAGACCAGCACCACCGTACCCAATCACATCCCTGCACCACTGCCACACTCATCCACTGCACAACTACACCTTCCACCTTATCGTAGATTTTGCCCTCGTGGGCATCAAATATCAATTGATTTTGAGAAGTTTGCCAAGTCCACTCAATGAGGAAAGAATAGTAACTTCAATAAATGGTGCTGAGAAAACTGGAAATCCACCTGCAAAAGAATGAAGAGGAACCCTACCTCACACCATATACAAAAATTAACTCAAAATGGATCAAAGACCCAAATAGAAGAACCAAAACTATAAACCCTTAGAAGAAAACATAAAGAAGCATCTTCAGGACCTTGTGCTAGGCAATGGCTTCTTAGACTTTACACTCAAAGCAAAAGCAACAAAACTAAAAATAGATAAATGAGACTTCATCAAAATTAAAAACTTTTTTTTCATCAAAGGACTTCATCATGAAAGTAAAAGGACAATCTACTGAATGGGAGAAAACATTTGGAAACCACATATTTGAGAAGGCTTAAATATCCACAATATGTAAAGAAATCCTACAACTCAACAACAAAAAGATAAATAACCCAATTTAAAAATGGGCAAAAGACTTGAATAGACATTTCTCCAAAGAAGATATACAAATGACCAATAAGCACATGAAAAGAGGCTCAACATCATTAGCCATTAGGGGAATGTAAATCAAAACCAAATAAGATGCCACTAGAATGGCTACCATTTAAAAACAGAAAATCACAACTATTGGAGAAGATGTGGAGAAATAGGAACATTCATTAATTGCTGGTGGCAATGTAAAATGGTTCAGCCATGTGAAAAATTGGAGGTTCCTCAGAAAGGTAAGTATAGAATTACCATATGATCTGGCAATTCCACTTCCAGGTATATAACCAAAAGATTTGAAAGCAGGAATTCTAACAGCTATTTGCACACCAATGTCCATAGTGGCATTAATCACAATTGCCAAAAGATGAAGCAACCCATGTGTCCATCAACCAATAAATTAATAAATAAAATGTGATATATACATACAATGGAATATTATTCAGCCATAAAAGGAATGAATTTCTGATACATACAACAACATGGATGAACCTTGAAGACATCATGTTGAGTGCAAAAAGCCAAACCCAAAAGAACAAATATTATATGATCTCACTGACATGAAATAATTAGAACAAGAAAATTAAAGCAATCAGAAACTGTAATCAGGTTACCAGGGGCTGGGGTGGGGATAGAGAATGGGCATTTGAAGCTTAATTGGTACAGACTTTCTGTTTGGGGTGTTTGGTAATAGATAGTGGTAATGGTAGCATAACATTATGAATGAAATAAACACCATTGAATTATGTATCTTAATGTGGTTAGAAAGAGAAATTTTAGGTTGTATATATGTTACTAGAATAAAATTTAAAAAAAAAATAAACATAGGACTGTATAGCACTAACAGTGAACCCCAATGTAAACTATGGACAATAAAATGCAATTATAATACTATTCTTTCATTAAATGTAACATAAGTACCACATTAATGCAAAGTGTTAATCATAGGGAAAAGTGTGTGTGTGAGGGGATAGTGTATGGGAACTCTGTATTTTCTGCATGTTTTTTCTGTAAACTTCTCTAATAAAAAAGAATCATATAAAAAAAAGATGGTCACTTGGGGAGTAGGTGAAGTTCAGTGGTTGAGTGTTTGCTTCACATGTACGAGGTCCCCGGTTCAAAAGTGTGATGTATTCTGTTGATTCATGAGCAGTTGGATACTAATGCATGCAGCGTCAAAGTGCATGAATTTTGTAGGGTTTCCTAATTCTAGTTTGTTAAAATGTAATATTGAAAATGTGGTATTCAAGATCATTAGTGTTTCAACTAGAGATAATTGATACTGTGGCAGATAGCCAGCATTGCTGGGGGGAAGAAAAGAATGATAGGGAGGTGCAGCATCACCAGACATTCTTGAGTTCACTGATATATTCTTACCTGCCTGCCCCAAAGCATTTTTATCCTCTTACAGGAAAAAGCAAAATGTTCCTTAAGACAGAGCAGGGATGGTGTGCACTCCTTTATATCCCTCCACTGGGCTCAGAAAATAGAGGTTTGTATCTTTTAACTATAGAGAACTTTGTCAAACTAGGATTTTGACTCAAATATCGTTTAATACAAACTCCAAGACTATTCCTAACATGTGGTGAGAGTCATGAAACTGTGTGCTTTGGGCTGTCAAACAAATTAAATGCCTGTACTTCATACACTTTACAAGGCCAAATTAAACACTCATCAAAGGGCAGATGCCTTTTAATGTGCAACGCCTGCAGCCTCCTTGACACTAGCTCGTTTTCTCAACAAATCCCATACTGTCTTCGCTGAATACATGAGGATGGCATTTTATCTCCTAGATGGTTGTTTCCAAGATTTAGATCTTCCCTAAAAGGATGCTTCTTGTTCTAGCTACTGTGAAATTCTAGTTAGCAAATGGAAGATCTTACCCACCACAGAGTTGCCATAAATGTCAATAACCTACCTACACCCACTCCCCAAGTGACAATCTATTTATACATGATTTTTTTATTAGAGAAGCTTACAGAAAAACCATGAGGAAACAGAGTTCCCATACACCACCCCCTCACACACACACACTTTTATAGTAAAACAAAAGAGACCACCATTCCAGAAGCTCTTTCCAGAATGAAGTACTACAAGTCTTTGATAGGTGGTCGTTTGAAAAATGGCTATGATAACTTACAATGTGATTCCAATTTCTGACATGGGCATGGCCAATTCTTTGTTTTCTGTAAACTAAAGTTATCTAGCTTGCCATTTAGATTAAAATCTAGACAAAATCTGCAATAAGCATGCTTGGTTGTGGTTTTGCCAGCCAGGCATTGGCCTGGAAAATACTTTGATGGAGTAGAGCCTTGCTCTAAGTTATTTCCTTACATTCCCTGGCCTTTGTATTCACCGTGGAATCTTATGTTCCAAAGACTAAAAGGGACCTTGAAAGCATCTAGCCAAGTAATTCTCAAATACAGGTCAAGTAACTGCATTAGAATTATGTGAGGTGCTTATTAATCATTCTGTTTTCCAGACCCCACCCCAGACCTACTGAAACAGAAACTGTGGTTGTGGATTCTAGGGATCAGTGTTAATCACTGATTTCTGTTCCTCCTCCTCCCCCATCAGCATGGTGACAGGTGAGCTCTTATGAAGAGATGCAAGATATAGTCACCTTTTTTTTTTTTTTTTAAGTATCACTTAGGACCAGAAAAAGGCCTCAAGTCACCAACATTACTTTCATGTCTTCATCCTATTATCTGAGTGAGGACATTCCATTACAAGGAAGAAGAATTCAACATTCAAATTAGTATCCAAAGGGTTCAAGTCTAGTGAGTGGGTTATATCAGCTGGAGGTTCCAGGTGAGAGAATAGTCAACATTAAGTAACTGGCTACCTTGTTCCACCCAGTACATCCAGCAAGAAACCTTTCTAATATGGAGCAGTTCAAGTCACTCAGCGGAAGGAGCTGACCAACATTAGGTGAGAGAGAGACTCTGAATCGAGTAGTTATAATAACAGCTAACTCTTATGCGGGGCCAACTCTGTGTGCCATCCAGCATCCTAAGCACTTTCCATGTATTAAATCATTTCATTCTGATAGTAGCCCTTTAACATCAGCACTATTATTAGCCCCATTTACAAATGCAGGAACTAAAGCACAGAGGGGTTAAGTAACTTGTCCAAGGTCACATAGCTAGTGAGTGGCTGGGCTGGGATTTGGATTTGGACCCAGCAAGGCAAGGAGGCTCTAGGATCCACGTCTTTAACCATTAAGCACATTGCTTCCTCAGTAGGCTGCTGATGAGGGTAGGGCTCTGGTCAACAGGGGAAGTGGTGTGCTCAGTGGGAAAGACAGAAGCCCAGGTGCATGCAGCGATTAAAAAGAAAACTGCTTCCTGGTGATTGCCAGAGCCCGTCAGGCACAATGAATCCCAGACCTCATAGCAGCAAGACCAATTCCAGACTGGCCTGACCACAAGGATGGAGTGGGGGCTCCTACTGCTGTCCCTCCTCTAGAGAGGACTAGCTCGGGAAAGAATGGAGTTGAGCCTTTAGGTATAATGGGTATCTAGGATTCACCTGGAGAAGGCGGCCCCGGTACCAACACAGACAATAGTTGCTCCTACCCTTTAGTGACTGTCTACCACACGCCAGACACTGAGCTAGTTTCTTTGTGGATATTAACTCATTAATCCTTGCTCCACAAGGTCATTTTAGCAAACCCATTTTTAGATGAGGAAACCAAGGCTGAAAGATTTAGGGGACCTCAGAGTAAGTGTCAGAACCAGGAATGGCTCTGGTCAGTCTTAATCCCTCTGCCACTTTTTTATTTGACTCTGAGAATCTGAATAAAGCTATGAACCCTTTTCCTAGAAAAATGCACACAAAAGCAATATTTTGCACATAATTTTAGGGGGCTTACCAGCTCTCTGGAGTATGAAGTAATGTGGAATCATAGGATAAACATCAATGTTTTTCCTGAAGTATCAGCATCTCAAGTACATAATAAAGATACACTCTTGAGTGAGGCAAGTTTTGTATAAATTTCTACACTAAAGCACATACTTCAAAGAAGTTGCACAGGTTGCATTGGGCTATGCTCTCCATTTTCCAATATCTGTCCTTAGAAAATGTGTGGTCTAAAAGGAATCTCATCCTTCCTCATCAGCAAAATAAGGATTATAGTGATGTGAGTCTCACAGAACTTTTGAGACAGTCAAATAAAATAAGGTATATAAAAATGCTTTGTAAACTATAACATGCTCTATACATGTTAAAAGAGAAATGCATAAAAAGCAAATTATCTCCAGCAGTACTTATTTAAGAGCTGGGAATCACACAGCTATAGAATCCAGCAGCAGCTAAAGGGACCTTTTTAAAATGTAAATTAGAATGTATCCTCCCTTGTTTAAAACCCTCTCAGTGCTTCCCAACTCACTTAAAGTAAAATCAAGACATTTCCCTGGCATCTGAGTCCTGACCACCTGTCTGGCCTAATCCCCTGCTTCCCCTCACTTAGGACACTCCATGCACAATGACCTTCAGTGACCTTAAAGTCCTCAAATACAGGCCAGTTCCTCGTAGGGCCTTGGCACTAGACAGCTCCTTGGTTAGAATGTTCTGCCCCAACCTTTTGCATGGTCGTCTCCTTATCATTCTGCTCATGGCTTAACATCACCTTCTGAGAGAGGCACCCTGCTCCAAAAGCAGGACTCATCACTCTTTTTTTTTTTTAAAGATTTATTTATTTTTGCTTTTTTTTATTTATTTTACTTATTCCCTCCCCCCCTTCCACTTGCTGTCTGTGTCCATTCGCTGGGTGATCCTCCATGTCTGTTTCCTGCCTTCTCTTCTCATCCTTCTCCTCCAGTCTTCACAGGGATTTGATCCTTCTGATGTGGGAGAGAGGCACTCTGCCACCTGCGCCACCTCAGTTCCTGGTTTCCAGCACAGCTCATCTTGGCTCTCTCCTCTGTTTCTCCCTTGCTGCATCATCATCTTGCTGTGTGGCTTGGCAGGGCCTGGCTCGGCACGCGCTTGTGCGCAGGCCAGTGGCTCACCTGCACGCCTTCTATTTTTATTTTACCAGGAGGTCCTGGGGAGCAAACCCGGGTCCCTCTATATGGGAGATGGACACCCAACCACTTGAGCCACATCCGCCCCCCGACTTATCACTCTTAGTCATAGCACCTTTCTAAATTCTTGGCAGAGCTCTTCTCACTTTTTGATATGGATCATCATTTTTAATTATTTGCTTGTTTAACCAACGTTTCCCCCACTAGATATAAGCTCCAAGAAGCAGGGACTTAAATAGTTTCATTCACCGATGAATCTGCCAGCCTCTGAAACAGTGTCTGGTACACAGTTAGAACTTAGAAATATTCATTGGAAGAATAGAGACTTAAACTTGGTATGATAATAGAAAGTTTGGTAGAGTAGTAGAAACAGCTTAACACTGGGATCAATGTGGTTTTCTGAGCCCCACTTCAGATTTACATTCAGGAATGTGGCCTGGATTTTCAGTACCCAACTCAGGTGGGGGTGATTCTGATGCAGGTGGTCACAGAACTCACTTTTTTAAACAGTGAACTTGGAGGCCAAAGACTGGGTTCTAGTTCCTGTTTATGTCACAAAGTTTTCATGGGATCTCAAAAAATTAATGGCTGGTTAAATTCTTTGCTTATGCCCAAATGTACATAAATATAGACCCAAAGGGCAGTCTTCCAAGGTTTCCCTGTCAGAGGTCTGCAGTGTGGACATTTAAGGACAAGAGGCGCCCTGTGCCCTGAGGCAGCCCCGTTTCAACGCAGAGGACTTCCATTCACGGCACTGAGCAATCTGTTCTCTCTTCCACATGAAACATCTTCAGGATTCTTAGGCCATGCTACCCTGGATATATTTCAGTTTGCCTGTGCCATGGATTTTCATAATTTAATGAGATATTCCATTATGGTCTGTTTAGTATAGTTACCATGGTATCATTGGATGATACAAATATTATTTTTAAAAATTATAACTACAACTGTAGTTCCAGGGTCATAGATGCAGGAATTTGATTCTTTTTTCCAGCTCACCCAAAATGAAGCAGACCCTTGTGAAGAGAATTATCTGAGAAATCTCACAAAAGACTGATGTAGAAACTAAAAAGACAAGTGTATCAATCTATAATGAAGTTAATTATAGTAATAACTAACATGTATTGAACCCTGACTAAGGGTCAAATACCATAACACATGTTTTCATTTAATACTCACAATTCCATAAGCAGGTACCATGATTCCCCAACATATTGTAGATGAGACTTGCCATAGCATTAATGACTTGTCCGAAATCACATAGTTAGTACTTTGCAACCTTGGTTTCAAAGCCTGGACAGCTGTCTGACTCCAAGTAAGTGCATGTGCTTATCCACTGACTACACCGTACTGAAATGCTTTTCTACTCCTGACATACCAGTAGAGTCTTCTCTGGCTCTTCGTTGTCTACATTTCATGCTGACCATTCATTCCCCTTCTCTTTTTAGATGTGTTAATACCATTGATCATGCCACAGCTTGCTTTTCTAGCATCTGGCCTTGAAGATGCCTTTGCATACATCTAATCCCATCCATAATGTGTTTATTTTGTAATTTGTCTGGGTTTTGGAGCAATTCCTTGCTGATGCCTGCAAAATTCCCTTCATGATCAACTAAATATTTTTCAAGTCTACTAACATAAAGTTAAGTTTGTATACTTGTGCCACTGATTTTTCAAATCCAAACTCAGAACTTTGCATATATACCTGTGGGATTTCATCTTGTGGTCTTCAACAAATGTTCTAGCTTGTCAACATTATTTTAAATCTTGATTCTATCATTTGTGGTATTAGCTATTCCTCCCAGCCTTCCATCTTCTGTAGACTTTACTAAGTGAAACATCCATTCCTCATTTCAAATACTTGATAGAAATATTGAACTGCATAAAGCCAAATATAGATAGTATGACAGGAGGAATTTATACATATATGGTACTGGACTAAGCATGAGGATGAGAATTTAGCTGCTAAAATTGACACGAGATGCACTCCTGAAAAGGGTGTCCTTCCACCTTTTTCCAGATATTCTCCATGATTCCATGTGCAGGCAGATGCATCAGTGTCGTTAGCACTTCCTTACCTTCTGTAACTTATTGTCTTGATAGTCAACAAACATTTATTGATTACTTATTACATAAAAATACTGTATTATATATTACTTATTACATAAAATATCAAACTGTTTTACATAGTACTCGCATCAGTTTCACTTCCACCAGCAATGTATGATAAGGTTTCTCCACATTCTCACCAACACTTCGTTTTATTAGTCTGTTTAAAATTTTAGCCCTTCTGGCAAGTAGTGATTTTTTATCATGGTTTTAATATTAATTCCCTGATAACTAATGAAGTTGAGCATTCTTTTATACATTTATTAACTATTTGAATATCCTCTTATGAAGTGCCTATCTAGGTCACTTGCCTATTTTTCTACTGTATGTCATTTTCTTTTTAAAATTATAGCAATAATTTTTTTATCTATTCTAGGCAGAAGATGTCATCAAAATATCTGTTACAAATGTCTTCTCCCATTTTGTGGCTTTCTTTCTACTCCCAAATGGTGTCATTAGAGGAAAAGAAGCTCTTAATTTTAATGTAATCTGTTACATCAATATTTTCCTTTAAAATCTGTGCTTTATTTTGTCTTGTTTAAGAAAATTTTCCCTATCTCAAAGTTTTGAAGGTATTACCTTATGTTATCTTCTAGAAGTTTCATTGTTTTATCTTTCACTTTTAAATCTATAATGACCTGGAATTTATTTTTTGGTCTGCTGTAAGGCAGTAGTCATTTCCATTTTGTTTTGTTTTGTTTTGTTTTGTTTTGTCTTGTTTTGTTTTCCATAAGGAGAGTCAACTGACCCAGTTTTGGAAAATACTGTTCTGAAGTGATCTTTGCTTTAAAGCAAGCGTCCGTTTAGGCATGGTCTCTTTCTAGGCTTCCCTTTTTTATTGTTCTATTCTGGTTCCAAAACTACACTAGTTTCTGTAGTCTTTGTATCCAGTGGAGCAAATTCTCCCACTATTCTTCTTCATTAACAATGTTTTGGCTCTTCTTGGTCGTTTGCATTAACATATTCTTTTAGAATAATCTTTTCAGGTTCCATTTTTAAAACTCCTATTGGAATTTTAAATGGAAGTGTATTCAATCTATAGATCACTTTGGAAAAGTATAGCATCTTTACAATATTGAATTGTCCAATTACAAACATGGTACATCCCTCCATTTACTTAGGCATTCTTTTAGACAATATTGTTATTTTCTTGCAAATCTTTTTTGAGATTTATCCCTGGATATTTGAGAATTTGGATGCTATTATGAAGAATGCATTTTTTATTTCATTTTATAATTAGCTAAGGCTGGTACATAAAAATGCATATTTTTGTATATTGATCTTATACCCAGTGATCTGCTAAACTCACTTACAAATTCTAGTTATTCATATGTAGATTATTTTGTATTTCCTACATACACAATCATATCAGCTACAAATAATGATAGTTCACTTCCTTCTTTCCAATCCATATACATCGTATTTCTTTTTCTTGCACTCTATGCTACACTAAGATCAGTGCAATGGTGAAAAGAAGTAGTGATAGTAGACATCCTTATGTTGTTGTTCACTATCTCAAAGGGAACACTTTTGACATTTTACTACTAAATAAAATGTTTGCTGATTGCTTTTGTGTGTGTGTGTGTGTGTTTGCTCTTTGCTGTTTTCTGTTGTTTTGTTTTTCTGTAGCTACTCTTTCAGTTTAAGGAAGTACCTTTGTCTTTCTGGTTTGCTAGGCCTTTTTTTTTTTTTTAGTCTTGACAAGATGTTGAATTTTATCACATGCATTTACTGTATCTTTTTAGGAGGTCATATGATTTGTCTCCTTTATCCAGTTAATTCTGGTTGAGTTTTGAATGTTAAACCAAATTTCCTGGTATAAACCCAAATTGGTTTTGAGTAATTGCCCTTTTATATATTGCTGAATTTTCTTCATTAATATTTTGTTTACAGTTTTGCATCTATGTTCATAAGTAAGACTGGCATATAATGTTATTTTCTTAAACTGTCCTCATCAAGGTTTGGTATTAAGGTATACTGGTCTCATAACTCAAAAGATCAATGTTCTCCCTTTCTCTCTTCTCTGGAAGAGTTTTTGGAAGATGGGCATTATTTCTTCTTTAAATGATAGGTAGAATTTGCTGCAGAAGTCACCTAGGTTTAGATTTTCTTTGTGAGAAAGTTTTAAATTGTGGATTCAATTTTTCTAATAATTATCAAACTATTCATAGTTTTTTCTTTCTACTTTGGTCCACTTTGATAAATTGTGTTTTTCAGGGAATGTGTCTATTTCATATAAATTTCTAAATGTATTTGCATGAAGTTATTCATAATACCCTTTTATTAATTGTGTAGTGTCTGTAATTATGTTCCCTTTTTCGTTCCTGATATTGATTATTTGTGTGTTCTCTTTTTTTCCTTGATAAGTCTTATGAAGGGTTTATCAATTTTATTAACTTTACAAATAAACATTTGGGTTTGTTGAACCTCCCTACTCTTTGCTTATTTTCTCTTTCATTGAGTTCTGTTCTTATCTTTATTATTTCCTGTCTTCTATTTTATTTGAGTCTATTTTGCTGCTTTTTCTCTGAATTCTTAAGATGAATGATCGATTGATGTTTAGCCTTTTTACTTTTCTAATATATGCTTTTAAAGCTACAGCTTTCCCTCTTAGCATGGCTCCAGCTGTATATCTCAATTTTATGCATAGTTTTTCATTTTAAATTACTTTCTAATTTCCATTGTGATTTCTTCTTTGAACTATAGGTTTATTGGGCTATTTCTTATTTTCAATATATTTGGGGATTTTCTACTTTTTTTTTTTTTTGTTATTTATTTCTGGCTTAATTGCATGGTGGGAAGTTTTTTGAAAAAAATTTGAGACTCCCTTATGGTCTAGTAAGTTTTGCACATGCTTGGATAAAAGTATGTGTATTTTGCTGTTATTGAGTGCTTTATTCTATAATGTCCGTTAAGTCTAATGTGATCATAATGTTGCCCAAATCCTCTACATTCTTACTGATTTTTGGTCTTCTGATACTGAAAGCGATTGTTAAAATCTATGGTTATGAGTGGGCCTATGTCTCCTTTTAGTTTTGCCAATCCTAGCTGCATATATTTTGGGCTATGTTATTAGGCACATACAAACTTCCTGTGAATTAAATCTTCTATCAATACAATGTGTCACTCTTAATCTCTAGTAATGCTTTATAAGGCTTATAACTCTACCAGTTTTCTTTTGGTTAGTATGTGTGTTATGTATATTTTCCCTTTCCTTTCAACTGTTTTGTATTTTTACACCTTTGGTACATCTCTTATAAACATCATAAGCATAGTAATTTTGAAATTAGTATCTCATAACTACTGTGTCTGCAGTTTCTGTGGGTCTGTTTCCATTTCATGTTGGTTTTGCTAGTTTTCATTCCTGTCATTTTGTCTCCTTATGTGCCTAGTTATTTTATTTTCTTATTACTTGATAAACATTGTATTTGAGAATTTATTTGTAGAATTAATTTGAGGCCTAGGATGATGTTATCTTCCCCCGAGAGGATTTGTATTTGCTTCTGCACTCAAGCCATAATAACTTCAATCTAATTTAAGAAGATTCAAAATGGTCCTATTCCCTGCGGGGCCGCTCTATTTCCCGTTCACTAGTACTCCCAGGGTACAGCCCTCCTGCGTTTAATCCAGGGTTCCTGACCTGGGCAGACCCTGAGCTCTAATGTCTTTCCCCACCTCCTCTCTAGAACTGACAAATAACCCCAATGAAAAAGTGGTCCCAAATGCTGGGTTTACCTCCTTGGGCTTCACCCTCTTCTAGATCCTATCCAGGTAGCTCTTCACTACCTTGTTAATTTTCCAATGCCTTTAGCAGATATTTTTATAATATCTTCAGCTTTATATTATTGTTCCATTCCTGAAATCGGATTTGAATTTCTGGGCAATTAGTCCCATACCAACATAAATGAGATTTAATATTTTTAAAAATTTTTAAAGCATTCTAACTTGCAAGTTCTTTGTTCTGCCATTTGCCATCATTGTGACTTTGATTTCTCTCTTGGTATGTAAGATAAGCCACCAGCTTGGGGATTGGAGGGATTTAGGGGCTTAGCAATTGGAAACCAACCATTTCCTTTATTGGGGTGCCTGTACAAAACCTGGCTTATTGAGGATCGCCAGGGATGATGGCTGACTTCCAGCCCTCCAGCGGTCAAAGTAGGGCTCCTCCTTCTGGTTGGGTACCCACATAACCTCTATTCAAAGACAGAAAGTAAATGAGTAGAAAACTGCTTTCTGCAATCTGGGTGACCCAGAAGTTGCTATAAGACCTAAGCAAACTCTAAAAGAGAGAGTTTGGTTTGAATTTCCCATTACATACAGAGTAAAGGCTTTCAAGATCTGACCTGTGCCTACCTCTCCTGCCTAGACTTTTTCCTGTCCACCTTTACAGTTTAACAGCTAGCAATACTGACCTTCTCTTAGTATCAGGACAGAGTCATGCTTTCTCTTTCCTTCTCCCCTATGTGGATACACAGTGTCGTTTGCATGCAACGTCCTTCTTCTACTATTCACTGTCAGCTCCCATTTATCCTTCAAAATTCAGCCCAGGTGTCACCTCTGCTGGGAAGAAATCTTCCATGACTCCCTCAACCTGGTAAGGGAGTAACTCCTATCTTAAAACACTTCATGTCAATCTTTATCAGAGCAGCTATCAATCTCTGTTGTACTCCTCTGCCAGTGCCCCCACTACATTAAGAATTCCGTGGTGTCACGTACTATGTCTTATGTCCCCCAACCCTGAGCACTGCACCTGGAAAATAACAGGTGCTGTATAAATGCTTGTTAAATTAAGTTCTTTTTTCCCCTATAGCCATTCTTTCATTCCATTCTCCCAAATCCAGGCCCTTCTTTTTACTAAAGAAAATGCAATCTAAAAATCCATTCTCACTAAGGTAATAGTGGCATGTAGTTGCATAACATTCTGGAATGATTAAAGTGGGAAGGATGTGAGTTATCACAAGCTAAGTCCTTTTTTTAATGGTGAAGAAACTGGATTTCAAAGAGATAGAGCAACTTGTCCAAGGTCATACTGCAACTTCATGGTAGAAGTAGAGTAAGAATACAGATCTTCTGGTTTCTAGGTCAATACACTTCCCACTGTATTAAGGATCTTAGGAGCAACAGCCCAGAAGAGATAGCACTTAACTCACAGAACAGAATCTCTAATGGTGGAATCCCAGCTGCTATGGCCCCTGTACTGTGGAGGTAGCTGGAGCCTCTCAACTTATGCCACATACACCTAGCCAAACTGAGGAAAGGGAAACTCTACAATATCAACACAGAGAAGAAAGAGTATGGTTTCCTGTATTTTTTGCAAAGGGAATTTTGTTCTATATTCATTATTTTACATCCTCTTTAAGATGATAAAGCCTAATGTTTGTCTTTTTGAAGATGGAAAAGTAGAAACCCTTTGGAACACATACTTCTCAAACTAGGTATGGCTGTAACCAAAACTAAGTTTCAAAGAGTTACCTTTCCTAGCTTGTTTACTGTTGTAGAACTACTCTATGGAAGAGTAACAGATGTTTGCTTCTGAAATGTATCATGACATAAACTGATAAACAAATCAACTTGCAGCACTCAGGGTATAAGGAGAATTAAGACATAATCCCTAACTCCCTTTGGGCTATTTTAGTTTTATTTCTAAATATAATTAGAAAATAAATAATTTAGAAATATTGAATTACTAAAGGTCTGGCTTAGCCCATGGACTAGTACAGAAGTTAATAGCATGGGATCTAGGGTCAGACTATCTGTATGGATCAAGGACTTCTAGCAAACCTTGAGCAAATTACTTAGCCTCTCTGTGCCTGGACTTCTCCATCTGGTGAATAGGGATGATAATAGTAATGCTTCAGACAGTTGTTTTGAGGATTAAATGTGCTAATACCTGCAAAGTTCTTAGAACAATGCCTGGCACATGGTAAGGCTTACCATTAGCTATTAGAATACAGACTCTATAAGAAAAAGTATGTTGAGAATAATCAACAGATCCATTCTGGGGATAAGGGTTAACCACTCAGGCCCCAAATGCAAAGCTTCTGCTACTGGAATAATTTTAAAGAATAAAAGATATCCCCATTGACTCTCTATGATATTATGCCACAAGAGGCCTATGAAAGAAAACTTCACGAAACATAGGCATTAAATGTTATCATGTAACCCATCCATAAATTCTGGATTTCCACAAAGCAGTTCTTCCGAATTGTAATTAAGGGTTTGAAAGTCAAATGATTTAAGTGCTAGTTTTAATTACCGCTTGGTGAACTTTAGTGTGTTAGAATTGTCACAACTTTCCTTAAGGATTACTCTGAAGCCAGGCAATACTGTGGGAAATTATTAACTCCTACTTTGGTACAGCAATTATCTGCATTACAAGGTTTATGCAATTAGCTGTTTAAGATGTCATTATATTTTGCCATCTGGTACACAGGAGTTTATGCATATGAACAGGCACGTGTTGAAGTGATTTTCACTATATGACTTGTTCTCAACCCAAGTCATCTCTCTAATGAGGGGAAGTTACCGTGCGCCGTACATTAGTGGCAGGTGCACACTATCAAGCTTCATTTTCATCGAAGACCTTCATTTTTCCATTTTAAAGTATTCTGCACAAGTGCTGGAAAATTAATTAGTCGTTCGCAATTGAACAACGCCTGCAGACATGTTCCTTAGCAGTTAGAGGGGGCATGGCTTCATTTAGGGGCCACTGCTCCTCCTCATCCCGACGGCTGCAAAGAACCCCCATTAGGTGAAAAAAAAAAGCGAGAGCGTGAACCACTGCAGTATGCCTCCTTTCTCAAAAGGGAAAGGGGGGTGGGGCTCGCCGCAGGGCGTCCTGCACCATGCGTAGTCAGCACCCTCCAGGACCCGCTTTCCAAAGGGCTGAGCGCGCGGAGGGAACGGGGCGCAGCGGCCTCTCCCGGAGATCACAGCTCCCCCAAGGAGAAGCGGCATCCCAGGGCGGCCTCGACGACTCTGCTCTCTCTGAGATCCCCGACCGAAGCGCTTTAAAACGGCGCCCTCTGGTGTCCACTCGTATCGGCCGGGTAAAAGGAGAGACAATCAGCGGCCGGGATAAACTTTTCACCCGGTTCACAAACTGAAAGACTAACCAACGCTAAAACAAGTGTTTTTGCAACTCTGCGGACCTTCTGTCCGCGGGCCACGCTGTCGAATGAGGCTGGGGTACGAATAAGACATCAGCCCCCTTCCCCTCGCCCTGGCATTTGTCTCCCGGGAGCACAGAGAGCCCGGGTCCGGAGGCCCCCAGCCGGGATGCGGGTGCCCCAGGGCGGCGCGCTCCGCGTAACAAGGGTGGAGGGCGAGGAGTGGCCCTGGTATCCAATGGCAGGGAAGGAAAGAAACGCCGAATCAGGCTGGCAGCGAGGTGCCCGAAAATTCCCGGATAGGACGCGCGGGGCGGCTGCGGACTCCGGCCCGAACTCCGCCCCGCACCTGCCGGGCGGATCGCGGCGGCGAACCCGGGGAGTGGGAGGGAGAGGCACAGAGGTGTTTCTGAGCACCCCTTGCCCCTTGCCTCCCGTTGGGACTTTCTTAGTTGGTACTGCCCGTCTGAATCGCCCGCTAGCCCAGCTGTCCCGGAAAGGCGCGCGGATCGCGAGCCGGCACCAAGCCGAGGCCAGCCCTGCGCTGCAACTGAAATGTGACATTGACCAACGACCCGAAGCTTTCTTTGGGAAAATCGGGAGTCGCTAGTCGCGAGAAATAGGTCTCTCGGGTTCCCTGGGAAACGTTCTGCCCGCCCCCCAACATACACACACACCGTTCACACCTTTAGCACCAGTGTCGCCGTCTCCGGCCCCCCTCCCCCCTCCCTCCCTAACAACCACAGCCGCACGTGGTCCCTGTTTTCCAGTCCCAGTGCCAGTCTGGCTGCTGAGACTAAATTCAGCAACAAGAGGATCGGGTTGTGGCAGGAAAGGACCCCTGATCGTACGGAAGTGTGGGTTTGTTGGGGCTGAAGCAAGAAGGTAGTCCCTTGAGCCTTTCGGTTTAGAGCTCTGATTACAACTTTTACATTTGGGTCCTGTGGGGCGACAGCGAGGGGACTGGGGGAGGGGAGCGAGCACGCTGAACCTGGCCCTTTTGTCTTGTTTTTACACCAGGCTTTGTTCGAGGAAAGGAAGTGAGGACAGGTTGGATGCCTTGCAAGCAATCAGCAGATATTTCTGGAAAGACCACGATGTATGAATCCCTGAACTAGGCACCGGCAGTTATTGAGAATGAAAATAAGAATTTACAAGCTGATTGGAAACTCAAAAACGGAAATAAATTCATTAAGTATCCAAATGCGTGGCAGCCAGGGTGGGTGTACAAATTCAGGATGGGTAAAATCGAGGCAGACTTAAAAGAAATGGCCATTGGAGTCTCTGAATGCAGGATGTGGGCATCCTTGCAAGTTTGTTGCAGGTCACAGTTTGCTCTGTGAAGGCTCAGCTCGAGACACAGATACTTAATAGAGTTTGGGGTGACAGTGTAAAGGCCAAAAAAAAAAAAAAAGAGAGCTAGTCATTCATGTTGGGACAGAAAGCTGGACAAGCAAATCAAGCCCAGGTTGAGAAGGTTGAGGGACCTGAAATCGAGTGGATGAAGTAGGAAAAGCATATGCTTTGGGGCTACACTAACCTAGGTCTAAACCCTACCCATGCCTCTTACTAATTGTGACTGTGAGCCTCTGTTTCCCCTCTGTGAAATCAGGATAATAATGCCTAGATGTTGCAAGGATTACACAGGGCTAAATGAGACAATGCCCTCGGCCCTAAATAAAATCACTATTAATATAACCATTTCTTCCCTTTCAACTATTTTCAAAATGATTCCCATAATCTCTAGGCTTCACAGGGGTATCTTAAGGGGTTACTGGAATAAACATGTGGTTATGTACATCTTGTTTAATTTCAGTCAGCAACATTGCTTCTAGAAACAAGAATACTTGCCATCCTGATATCTTTGGAGCATTTAATTTTTTTAAAAAACACTGGGTTTTTACTACATCTTCTAGTAATTGACTTACTGAGCAACTATCCCATCAGATTCATCTATCTAATATTTAACATCAGTTTATTAGACTTTCACCAATGGCTTTGGCTGAAAACTTGATTTCTCATGATCAGGAGCAGATCAGCTTCTCAGACAAAGTCCACACCTGTCTGTTGTAAAAAGCCATTTCAATTGTATTAAATATCTGCTTTTTCAGAGCTGAGCCTACACAGAACAACCTTGGACTTGCAATTGACTAGGGGAGATCCCCTCATTCAGAAATTCTGAGAGTGGTAATTGGGAAGGTCAATGCTCTAATTTAACCTAGGTGAAATGATGAACACTAAAAAGTTTCAGAGTTGGCCTACAGATTGGACCCCAGCTCTGCTGTTTCATTTCTAAAAGGAGCCCTGGGATTGCTTACTGTTGGGGAAAAAGACCAAAAAGAAGGAGCTGAGATTCCCACCATTCATGCACATACCCATACAGATATATGGACTAACATGTGCTTCTGCAACATAGAAGCACAATCATACATCAGAGAATAAATAAAACAGGTGTCTCCAAAGTACAATGCTGTCCCTTATAAGTGTGTGTGTAAACTGAGGATAAACTATAGTCCCCAACTTTCCTAACATCTGTTCTGAAAGGCATGAGTTTAAATAAATATACCTGAGGATGATGATATGAGTAACATGAAAATTCTAGTATGAAGATAGTAATTTCAGAAATGAAATATGCCAGTTCTATGTTTGAGCTAAGATATATGTTCTTTGAACATTAACACCATCACTAATTACAAAACTAAGGCATGAACCTGGGGAGTGGGAGAGAGGGAGAACTTTCTACCTTAAAGCTTAGAATGTAAACTCCAGAAGAAACTCCGCTAGCATCTAGAGCAGTGTGAAACACATCACATTCCACAAATATGTGTTGGTTTCAAAGGGTCTTCTTCACAAAGCCTCCTACCTAATTACTAACTGCCTCCCCAAAGCTGACTATTCAAAGCCACTTGACCTTACATTTGATAACTTTATAGTGTTAGGTATACAGTAAGCTTTTCCTGCTAAATGAACCTCTCCTGTGACATCTGTTTCAAAATGAAAAGCTATGATCTTATTAGAAACACCCTGCATATAGAAGCTGGAGGTGAACTGCTCTTGATAATGTGTTGGCAAGCAAAAGCATCATGCTGAACCCAGTAGGAGAAAGTAGAAGGTGGGGTGTACTCATTCCCATCCAAGACCCCAAAGTAAACCTTTCCATTGCTTAACTCCCAGGCCTTTTGATGAATTTAGCTTTTCTCAAGAGTGAAGGGGAGGTGTTCTGGGTAGGAATGATGGTTTGGTTTGGTGCTAAAGTAGGTAAGAAGAAGGAGAACCATTGTGTTACACTATGGCAAAATAAAAGAGCCAAAGGGAGTATAATTTGCTTCTCTGCACAATCCAGTTCTTTCATCATAAAATGTTACTATTACATGGACACAGACCAGCAAAAATATTTGATGTACAAAAATACTTATTGTAGATAATTTTTATAATGAAATCAACACAGCACTATCAATATAGGCTAGATGCCAGGTTGGCAATAACTACATTATTCCAAACTTTTCATTGTAATGGTATTTGTTATAATGGGATTTGGTTGGTTCCATCATTCAATAAATATGTTTTTCCTATTTATAAAAGTCTAAATCAACTCATTCTTTGGCTTCTCCCACTGCTTCCCTACCTCCCTTCTTCTACCATCAATATTTCCTTAGTAATCTACTGTTACTTGAGGTTTCAAAACATCACTTTCTGCATGGCAAAACCCCTGCCTGTCCTTTCTCAATAACTTTTTTTTAAGTCCTCCAAAACTAGGTGGTGCCATCCTAAGTTGTAGTGCAATGAAGGCAACTTGATGTGTAGCAGAAGACCTGGGCTCTCCTTGACCTGACTCGGCCACTTCTCTGTGGGGCCTTAAGTGACTCCCTTCATCTTCCTGAATCTCTGTTTCCTCTTCTGTGAGAAAAGAGCATTAAGTCCTTCTTCACAAAGATGTTGTGAGGTTTACGTGAAACCACATATGAAAAATTCCAAACATAGGAAACTGGCACAATTTAGATGCTTAATAATTTGTGTCAAAGGTGCATTCTGAAATATATATCTGGGACTGAGGGTGTAGGAAAGTTTTTAAAGTAGGCAAACATATACACTAACCATGGCTTGTATCCCTATGCCTTTATTTCCTCACTTCTAAAATGGACATAATGCATGCCATACAAAGTTATGAAAATTAAATGAGGTAGTAGTAAATAGTAACAGTGAGTGATCTATAAACATAAGACATTATTATTGTCTATGAGAAGGGGATTAGCTAAAGAGGGTAGTTATCAAAACTTCCATTAACCCATCCCTGTATCCTAATCAGACACCCAAGCTGCTTGGCTCTCTCTACCCTCTTCTTAGGCCCTAATCTTCAAGGAACAGAAAACAGCTAGAAGAGTCTTACAAATTAGATTTCTTAGGATCAAGGGCAGTTTTTAATATTCAAAAAAAGTGAAAGTTCCTTAAGGCATCTACAGTTTCTCACCTACATTATATCATTTAATTCTCACAATAACCTTGTCACACAAGGAAACTGAGATTCAGAGAGATTAAGTAATTTTTCAAGGCCACACAGCTGCTCTTCTCAATGAAACATGGTACACCCCATGAAAATAGCGAGGAGGTGATACTGGAGTTAAAGTCTAGTCAAAATTTTCAGGCGGCAAACCTTGCAGTCCAATCAGAATTGCTATTTGGTTCTCAAATGCCCCCAAATGGGTTATTTACCCGTCCCGTCCCCCCCCCCGCCCCCATTTCCCACTCTCCAAGAGCACATTCCCAGTTCCCTAAGGACTTATAACTCTGGACAGACTCAGAACTGAGAGATGGCAAAGGACAAAATAACAGGTCTTTGCTTCAACAGCGCCGCATTACTCTGCAGACGCGTCTCCGGTTCTCCCCCCTCCCATCGGGAACTCGCCTGTAGGTGGCGCCCAGATTCGCTCAGGGGAACTTGGTGGGCGAGAACAGAGGTCACCAGCTGCCTCCCCTAAAAGCCAATTTGAATAGTCCCTTGGCTTGAGCTCAGCACAGGAACTTTGGTAATGTGAACATGCCCCCTCCCTTCCCGGTCTCTCTTCCTCTCCCTACCCCCACCCCACTCCGGGGGAACGGTTCCTCGGAGCTTCCTCGGCCAGAAAGGACTCAGCAGCGGGATCTCTAAGCGTTCTCGGCGAGCCTAGCCCTCCTGGGCGGCGCTTCTGTCCCCCTCCCTCGCTTCTTCCCCTTGGGCTGGCAGCTGTAGCTGAGATGGAGGGATGGGGGAGAGTGGGACCCGTGTGTACTGGGCAGGGCAGGGCAGCTTTAAAAACTTCTGAAAAGCTTCGTTCAAAGTCTCAAAAAGACTGAACTTGGGCCGGAGTGGGGTTTCCCGGGAAAGTTCTAAAAGGGGGTGGAGGGGCGCGCCTACAGGGCCAGAGACGCGCGGGTTGGGAAGCGGGTCGGGTTACCCGCTAGCGCTGGAGCCCGCGTCCCGCACTCGCCACCTTGTTTCGGCCTTGGTCTCGCTCTCCCCGAAGCCCCCGCCTCCTCGGGGGCGGGGGGGGGGGATCCCGGCGACCCCTCCTGGGGCACTTCGCTTTCATCCTCCCCACGGGACAGCAACAGGGCGGGGTGGGAGCTTCTTTTGCCCTCGCATTCCCGGCAGGGTCTTCCTTCCCTCCCGCCCCTCCCTAGGAACACGAGCTTTCGCAGCAAAGTTGACTTCCTAGATTTTAACTCCAACCCAGCCAGGTGGGAAACAGCTAAGAAAATGGACATCGTGATGGAGGAAATGTTCCCGTTTCACCCACTAATCACAAAACAAAACAGAAAACCACCACTGCGGGGGGCGGGGGGCGTCAGAAGCTAGGGAAGGCGAGCAAGATGGATCCGCAAGGTGCGGCGGGTCGCAAGGTGCGGAGGGTCGCAAGGTGTCGGATCCGATGCTGACCCCGGCGGCGTCGGAAGTTGCCGCTGTCGGTTTGCTCTGCTGTGCGGTCTGGGGACAAATGGGGAGGGCCGGCCGGCCACCGACCCTAGCCGGGGCCGCTTTGTGGTGGGCCGTGAGAGGACGCCGTCCCACGCGCGGCGGACAGGAACAGACTAAGGAGATTTTCTTTAATACCGCATTATGAGGATCATCATTCTCCAAAGACCTTCCTATAGGGGCTCTTGAATTAACTACTTAAATGACTTGCTCCATTTTTTAGTTTCTGAAGAAGACTTTTTCTCAGATCTGAAATTGAGCGTTTGTTGCCGCGGAGCAAATATCTGGAGGCTCCCCTGGCAGGGTCTCCACTACCTGAGGTCTCACTCGGTGAGAAGTGCTGAGTGGGTTAGTGAAGAAGAGGTAGAAGTGGAATTGAATAGCACTGCTTAATTTAGTTAAGGAAGAAAAATAGCTACTGAAAATAGAGTAGTTAAATAAAGCTACATAAGTGTATTATTTTGCTTGGAGTCCTTTTCCTTGACCTGAGAAAGTAGTATACTTGAAAGTTGATTTTCTTTTCAATTAGTTTTTATTCACTTTCTCAATGGCTTGAAGAATTATTTTAGTGAATTTTAAGCAACAGTGGCTGACATTACAGGCAGCAAAGATGTGGCAAACAAGTCAGCAGGTGCCGGAAAAGTTTGGACACAACAATAGTTCCCAAATTTAGTGTCAACTTTTCTTTAAAAATTTTTTAAAAATTTAAAAAGCCAGAGGCATTTGCATTGATTTCTTGTACTTCAGGAAGTAGGGGACACTGAGAAGGAAAGAGACTGAGGGAAAAATAGAGTGATAGAAACAAAAAAGAGAGAGGAGGCGAGGTTAACCGTAACAGTCTGGTGTTCATTGAGCCCCAAAGCGCATTCCTAAAGCACCGCACATTTCTGGAAACGTTAACTTATCCAGAATATTGGTGGGCCTCATTTCAAAGTGCTTCCTCAGAAAGGACAGACTTAAGCAAAATGTTTTTCCTTTTGCGAAATTTTAGCACTAACTTCATGCAGTAGCCCCAACAGAAAAGGGGGCCCTTCCGTTCTTGGCGACCTAACCCGACTTCGCTGCTTTAAAAAATCGGCGGGTGAGCGCAGTATCCCCAGCGCCCAATATCACTGGCGCTGGAGCCCGGATCTGCTGGGCGAGAAAAAGAGAGACCCGAAGGCACTCCCTGGCATTTTAGTAGACAAGGACTGGCATGTTGAAACTATATTCCCGATGTTAACCAAGCTAAGAGATCGCGTTTCCTACAAACTTGCCCACTTTGCGCCCACACCTTTGGTGTGCAGTATGAAAGCAATATTTTTATCCCTCAAGACTAAAATGTAGCCTTTAGAACACCCACAATTCCTGGGGTTGAGAGCAAGCCTATGTAGTGCTCAAAGGCAAGTTTAAGTTACATACAGGGCAAGTGCAATTTAGGATGCAAAAGAGCAAGAAACTTTGTAAAAGTTGGGATCACCATTCAAAGAGATCATTTAAGAAGGTGCTACATAACAGCTAGTAACCGCAAGAGAGGGCTAGGAATACTTTGGGTGCATTTGTGTTTGTGAAGGGGAGAGGTGCTTGGTGCACTCATACTTGAATATTTTAAGGCTTAGGAAAGCAGTCCTAATCCTCATGAAGCTGGAAGGCTATGTTTCACAGGTGTTGCAAAGTACTCTGTGTGTGTGTGTGTTTTTTTCCCCAGAGTCATGGAGTCTAAGAGCTTCAGGACTTCTGACTTTCTGAGAAATCATAAAACTAGCAAACTGCAACTTTTCTGGAGTGCTTTGCACAAAGAGCAACAATCCTGAACACAAAATAATTGGGGTGGTAGTTTCTCCCAGAAAGAAACTTCAGTGAGAGTTTCTGGAGATGAGGGGTGTATTAAAGCCCACTCCTTGGGGGGGGGGGGG
>JAQZBX010032829.1:0-25673 GCA_029593785.1 Cabassous unicinctus | reverse complement strand
AGTGGCGAGGTCAGGACCGGAACCTGTGGCCCTGACATGGAGTTCAGCGATCCTCCTCTTGGGGTCCTCTGTGCCGTGCTCATCCCCATGGCATTCCTCCCTGGAGGGGCCGGCGGGGAGGGCTGCCCCTTCCCTATCTCTTCCCTCTCGGGGAGGAAAGGTTAAGGGGAGAGCAGCTTGACGGTTTGATTTCCCTGGTCTGTTTCTCTGGCACCTTTCAGGAAACATTGCCTTCCTTTTGCTCTCCAACAAATGACCTTTTGCTCCAGCTAGCCACAAAGTGCCACGTTATCTCTCTCAAATGCAAATGTCACCTTGTCATTCCCCAGCTTAACACACTTCAGAGGCTCCCACATGGCCTCAGAATAAAGCCAGAAAGCTTTGGTGAGATATAGGCTGCTTACCTCACCAGCCTCACCTTTGATCAGTCCCTATCCATCCGTCCATTCATTCATTGATTCACCCATCAATGAGTCATGTCTACGCGAATTCACACAAATCCCCACAAAATACAATAGTCCACACCAGCAGATGACGAAACCGAGTCTCAGAGAACTCAGATAAGGTGCTCAAGTGTAGTGAACACCGTTGATTTCCTACCCACCATTAATTTCCCCTTTTATCCTTCCTAATAAAATACTAATCTTGTTAAAGTATCTATCTGTATTAGTCAGGGTTTTCTAGGGAAACAGAACTGACAGGAGATATTTGTAAATAGCATGAGATTTTATAAAATTCTCTCATGCAACTGTGGGGATGCACAAGTCCAAATTCCACAGGCAGGCTGCAAACCAGAGGCTCCAATGAAGGTCCTTGATGAGTTCCCAGGAGACATTGGCTGTCCGAAGTCGAGCTGGAAAAGCTCTGAATGCTGATATCACTTCCCCTTTTAAGGCCTTCAGCTGATTGGATAAGACTTCACTCCTTGCTGACGGCAATCTTATTCGTGGATGTAGATGTAATCAGCCATCATGCCGTCAATTTACTGATGATTAAAGTCCATGAGATGTCCTTGTATTACAGTTAGCCCAGTGCTTGCTTGACCAAACAACTGGGCACCATTACCTGGCCTTGACACATTAGCCTAACTGTCTCACCATCCCTCATCCATACTCCAGGGATGGGCAGCGATTAGTCCAAGACAAGGGCCAGCAAACTTTTTCTATAAAGGACCCAATAGTAAATACTTAGGCTTGCGGGTCATATGGTCTCTGAAACAACTACTCAACTCTGCCATTTTATCAAGAAAGCAGCCATGAATAATATGTAAATGAGTGGGTGTGGCTCTGTTCCAATAAAACAAGAAATTCATATAATTTCGCATCATGAAATATTCTTCTTTGGATTTTCCCTATCATTTAAAATGCAAAAACCATTCTTAGCTCACCAGCCATATAAAAACAGATGGTAGGGTGTGGTGGTGAGCCAGATTTGGTCCTACAAGCTGTAGATTGCCAATATGTAATCTAAACCATCCAGGGCATGGTGTTCTCTTGGCCATACCAGATGGGTACACCACCTAAAGGGGTCCAGTCACAGTCAAGGGAAGAACATATAGGGCCCATTGTAAGTTTGAGAGTGGGCCTTTCTCTCCCCTACTCAATATGAATAAGGAAGCCATCAACCCATTTGCTGCAGGCAGCTCTCTTGTGACTAGAAGTGGTGGGAGAGGCTCCTGGCTTGTGGCCTCAAGAGGTGGAACCTCATGGACCTCCCCTGAGACAGGTAGTTGGAGTCAGGTGAGGCCCAGAGAATTTTGGGTGTTGTGTCACCAAACATAATTAAACTTCCATGGGTTTTCACAGATCAGGACTGGTGGGAAGGATGGAAGTGAGGGCCTGTGGCTGCCCTGGTTCCCGGCCACTGGTATCACAGACCAGAAGGCCGTCTTGTGGGCAATGCTGCCTGATGCTGGTCCACAGCTGGATTCTCCCACGGCTGAAGCCGGTACAGGATAAGGTTAGCACTCGGGTTTTGCAGTGCATCTCTGGAGGGCTCATTTTGAGAAGAACTGGGTTCTCCTAGATTCAGGACTGATTGGCTGCCCCCTAAGAAAACCAAGAATGAACTGAGCCATCCCTCCCTCCAGAGCTCTGGGCCTGACCCCACAAGACAGGGGTTGGGATCCATTTTAGAAATGCCCCAAACATTAACAAAAGGAAGAGATGGATACATTCCTGATGTCCTGTACAATGTCCAGTACTGATTTTGATTCAACAAGACCAGTCAAAATTATCTATTCCAATCAGTTGCCAAACTTACCTGCTCAGTAAATTGTCTAAATTCATGAACCATTTTGTTTTAACAATATCTCATTTCAAAGTTTAATTTATCTATACAATAGCTTCATTTTACTTATGCAAATAAAGCTTTGTGACTGTATTTGCAATAACTATGAACATCCTTTCCTGAGCTAGGAGGGAATGTGCCACTTTGGACAATATCCAGTACTTTTAACTGAGAGTTGATGCAAAGGCTACATTGACTTGAAACCATTTGCACTCACAAATTAAATGACAAGCATAACTTTGGCACATGAGCTGTATTCGGTGCCAACAGCACCTGGGAAGTGCTACCCTCTTTCCCTCTTCACCCCTCCTATCAAGCCCTCCCAGTGAAAGGAAATATCTCCTTGGATTCTCCCTTCTGTCCATCACTGACATTTCCCGCTCATCTGGTGTTTAAGTTAAAACATTTGGTGTCACCCGAAGGATGTCCCAGATACAGTAACTATTCAGCATCTCCAAGGGAGGCATCGCTGCTTTTAACGTGGCATCCCCTTTCCCAAGACCAGTGCCTAACTCACCCTGAGCACCTCTCCTGAGGACAGCTTTCCGGTGCTTCTCTAAAGAGGTCATTTATGTAAAAAGCTAGTCCCTCTTTCCCAGCACACAAGGGGGCTGTCAGGAATGTTCTTGGGGCAGAAGGTGTGGGTGTGGCTGGAGGAGCAGCTTGGGAACGTCACTAGGGACATGTGTACTCTATGGCCAAAAGCTCCAGCCCAAATACCAGGACTTGGGGAGAATAAGAGCTCTGGGGTCAAAGCCCCCTGGATCAAAAAAGGGAATTTACATGTGACCACTTGTGAATGTGCCAAGGACAGTTTTAATCGCTTTGCCTACAGTATCTCGTGTAAATTACAAAATGAGACTACACACTAGGCAATAGCACCCCTGGTTTATAGATGAGGAAATCAAGACTCAAGGAAGTAACCAATATACTGGATTGCACACTAGGTGATAGCAGGCCTGTGACATGTAGGGTTTAATTTAATCCTTGCAATGTAACCATGAGATCGTCTCATCCCCATTTCACTCAAGGCCTCAAAACTCTTAAGTGGCAGAGCTGGATTCTCCCTCTTAATTGTCTGACTTCCCAAGCCCTCGGTCTTTGCACTGGGTCACACTGTGCTCAGCAGGGAGACATCTGCAATTCCTGCATCTACCCCAGGGCCTCGCCCAGCGTTCAGAACCGGTTTAGTGGATCAGTGAATGGTAGAGACAAAGCACCAGAGGGGAGAGCAAGAGGGGAGTGTCAGGGCCCCATTACAAGAGCTGGGGGGGCCACCTTTGCACACTGCAAGCCCTCAGCATGCCAGTTTTTCAGAGTCAGCAAAGGATCAGCCATCAGGAGGGCCAAGGTTGTTGAGGGATAGCCCAGTGCCTGGCAGACAAGGCCATGGGCACAGAGAACAGCAAGTTCTTCTCTTCCATTCCCTCTTCTCACCTGGCCTCATGGGGTCTCCCTGGCATTCGTCTGCAGGTGGCCGTCTCAGCCTCTGAGCTGACATTCATGACACACTCCTTGTGTGGCTGGCATTGTGCTACGCTACCCACCGCATCTTCTGGGGCTTAGATATTTTTTATCCCATTATGCTGATGAGAAACTGAGGCTCAGATGAAGTTCCCTCATTTGAAAAGCATGTGACAGGCAAGCTGCATCAGTCTGTGAGTGCAGGAGGGGCTAAGACGAGGATGCAGTGTCCCTCATTCAAGACTGGAGTTGGGGGTGTCTAGAAATGTTCAGGGGGAGTTCCGGAAGTCTGGCAAGGAGATCTGATTGTATATGCTAACTCCAGTCTATTGGGAGGTTGATGCTAGGAGCATAGTGTTGAGAAGGACTCTGAGGCCATATCCAGGCTCCACAGGATAACAGTCTCAGCACGACTGACAGGGCATCTGGTGGAGCAAGTGGAGTGTGCTTACCATTTATGCTGTAAGGCATCAAAAGGGCATGGGAAATGGTACTGGGTTTCCTTTCCAACCTTGAAAGTGCTGTCCAGGGGGAGTCTGATTTGGAGGTAGTCTCAAAGGAGGGGGAAAGTCACAAATGCAAACTGACAGAGAATGGTGGGAGGGTACCGTCCACCTGGAGAAGAAAAACAGTGGTGTAGGGAAAGGGTTAAGGGCTGGCCACACAAGTGGAAACACAGGTGTGTTCACAACAGGTGACAAGACTCTTCTCCCCTCCCACAAACTGCCTGCCAGGGTCACAGCCCAATCACTGGCCACTCGGGGGCCCGGCTGGAGCCCCTGGATTCTGGCATCTTTGGAATGGTCCTGCTTTCAAAGCAATGCAAGTTGTCTCACATCGGTTTGGTGGGTTGTATCCATCAAGGTTCATTCTGGCAAAACCCTCTTTTGTCCAGGTGTAAAAGGCAGCCCCAGAACGGCCACAGCAGCTCACAGAACAAAGGCTGGAGGCTCTGAGGCCAGGAGCAAAGCTCGCATCGCTTTCCCGGGCTATGGACACCTTGCAATTCACTCCCCAGGGAGGGTTTGGACCCTAATCCCGTACCTCTGCTCAGCTGCCTGTGGGTGCTGGATGCCCTTTCCCACCCTCACCAGGAAATACGTTCTGCAATGCATCTCCTTCCTCGTGTCACTTCCTTCTAAATTGCTCTCAGGTAGTGCATCTGACCAGCTTCACTGTGCCCTAGTTGCAAGGAAGCCTGGGACATAGGAAAGGATTTTCAGAAGATGCCAAGGCATCCAGAGAGCAGGACACATGCCTGTTTCGGGGATTCATCCAGATGGTGTAGAGGGCATTGGGCAGACAGCTCCTCACAGGACAGCACAGCTATGAAATAGGGAAGGGTCATGGGGCTTCCTGTGCCCCTAATTCAGTGATGCCTCTTCTAACACCCATGGCCACTATAGTGTTGAAATATGTGCCCCAGCAAACACATGCTCTTAATCTTAATCTGCGTGCCAGTGAGTGAGATGCCATTGTAAATAGGACCTTTTGAAGTGGTAATTTTTAGTTATGGTGTCGCCAACTGAACCGGGATGGGTCTTCGTCCATCTTCCTGGTGGTCTTATAAGGACAAGAAACTGGAGGCCAGAGGTAGGAACAGGGCACACAAGAAGAAGCCAGCAATCAGCAGAAATTGGAAGAACCAAAGAAAGAAGAGGATATCTCCAAGTGCCAGGAGGCAGAGATGCAAACCAAAAACCCCCGAAGTTTGCCAGCAGCTGGCACCAGAATGCTGCAGCCTCCAGGAGAAAGGAAGCCTGGCCAACATCTTTCATTTGGCCCTCTTCTAGCCTCAAAACTGTGAGCCAGTAACTGCTGGCTGTTTAAGCCAGCCTGTTGGGTGGTAGTTGTCATAGCATCCTGGCAAACTACGAGCCACTTTAAGCAGACTGCTCTCCATACCCCTTCTCCAGGACCCAAGGATTTCATACGCTTCTGTTTGCTTTGGTCAAGGCAAGCTGTAGTGTTGAACTGGTGTCCCCAGTACTCCCCTTTCTCAACATCTTCTCTTTTCCACCACGTGATACACACAGGTCATTATCATTTTAGGTTTTAGGGCCACTAAAGATTATGAGAACACAAACAGGGGCTCTCAAAATATTGATGGCACAAAGAAGTCTTGGAGTCCCAAAGGCTTCTCCACTCTCTGCTCTCCTTGGCATCTGGAGGTGGGTCACCTGTCCTCTTCCTGGAGTCCTTTCTCAGATCACAGAGACCTGCTCTGTGGAAGTCTCATTCCCAGGAATTTCCTGATGACACTCTCTTCTGGGCCTCAGGTGCCACCCCTCACATGCAAATAAAACATTTCTATATTCCGCGTGCCTTCAGATACCCGCTAGGGCAAGGACGCTGCCTGCAGAGCCCCGCAGCCCTGGGCCCATTGCATCTGCCCCACTCTGACCACCTCGCCCTCTCGGCTTTTCACCATCGCAAGCCTCAGGGACCTGACCTCCCACCAAGCAATCCTGCGGATAACACATTTAATCAAAGAAATTGGTCTCTGCTGCTGCCTGGGCCTTACAAGAGAACTTGAGGCCTTTCCCCAGCCAACATGTACCTAAGGAATGACAGGGACTTTGAAGCCACCGGAAAGGGGTGAAACACCACATCCCTACTGCTGAGATTTCTCTGTGTGGGGACAGTGTGATTCATCTCTTTCTTTTCTTTTTCCCTTCTGCAAGCCCTTGGAGTCAGACCCATTGAATGAGAAGGGGCCGTGGCACAGTGGAGGTGGCCATGGGCCCCTCCTTGGAAGGTATACCTTGATGTGCAATCAGTGGCAAGTCATCTTCAGCTCTCCAGGACTCAGTCTACCCATTTGCCAAATGGGGCTAGTTCAACCCATCCTACATATCTCGTAAGGCCCTTAGGATAGTGGATGAGAAATTACCCGAAACATAAAAGGCAATAGAGAAATGCAGTCCTTTATCTCTTTTGTATTCATTTAGTGCCGCTATAAATGTCCAACAGAACTCCACGCTCAGGCGGAGCCCCAGGGAATGTTCTCTGAGTTGGCCTTGGCTTTTCTAACCTCATCCAAACAATTTTTCGTGTTTCCATGAAAGAAAATCCAACGCTTCATTTAGCGAATTAACCTCGGACGTTGGAAATGATTTCTTCATAGCTATAGGGAAGCTGTCGGGGTTGTGTCAAAGTACTCTTCAGCAGGGGAGGCCAAAAGCCAATGTATTGGAAAAGCAATCTGGATTTATCTGAAAAAGAGATTTATCCTTCAGAGAGCAGGGAGCAGAGCGAGGGATTGGGGAAAGCTCACAGATCAATTCTCTTTTAACCTTTGAACTGTGCGTCTGTGCTACCTCGTTCTGAGTTCAGAGGGGCTGAAGCCTCTTGTAAGCAAAACAATAATCGCCTCATATTCAGTAAAACAGATGAAGTGGAAGAAGTATGTTAACCAGCTCTGTAATGGGCAATTGTCTGTGTTCACAAGACGTACAAGCCCTGTTTCCACACAGTTCCATATGCTACATTAACTTTAGCCTCCGAGTAAGAATTTTACTCAGATGTGAAATAATTGCTCCTCTAACAACATGTGACAACAGGGAAATGCCCAGTATTAATACTGACACATTCTAATCCGTCCTAATGTGGAAAATGAGGGACTTCCCTGAATGATGCGGCAAACCTTAAAGGTGCCATCCCTCCCCGGTCTGAAGCCAAATTTAATCTATGTTACAAATTAGCACTCCAGTGCTAGAGAAATAATTTATGCTTCCTTGCATGTAAGAGCTCGTGCTCTTCCAATTATATTCATTGCACTGACTAAATGAAAGGAGGAAGGTGCCTGGGGAAAAAATAAGGGAGGAAGAGAACCATTCCCGTTACTCCAACGGCTCCTCATAGCTGCCTCCTGCAACTTTTCCATCTGGTTGGACGAGAAAATATCCGAATCTCTCCTTTTTAAAAGTGCTTTGCCAGCTGACAGCTCTTTGGTGGTTTCACCTACAGTCTTGCCAAGATGCAGTGCATCCAACCTAGGATATTTGAAACCATTTACTAGAAACCAATCGTTTCAAGATGCCTGATGGTTTGCAAACGCTCTTTCCCATATAGCACCTGGATTAAGCTTCCTTGCAACCACGGGGTAGAGACCGGGGTTCTCAAACCTCAGCGTGCATCGGTCTCTGCTGGGCCTGTTAAAATGCAGCTTTCTGGTCCCACCCTCAGTAGGTCTGGGGGCCTCGAGAATTTGAATTTCTAACAAGTTACCAGATGAGGTTGATGCTGCTGCTAATTTGGGGGACTACACCTCAGGATCACTGACACAGGTCAGAACCGCCATTTTATATAGGAGGAGCTTGAAGCACAGAGAGGCTAAGAGACTTTTTCAGCATCACACAGCCTCTTGACACTTGGTTCTTTCCCTGCCATGCTGCTTCTCGTTCAGAGAATCTGGCTCTTCTTCTGCTAAGGGGCCTCACATTTATTCCTTGGCAATGCCTGAGCTCCTGTTTTCAGTCCAAACGCCCTTCTTCTAGAAGGAGACAGAAACCCAATGCAGGCGAAGGTGCCTGCTGCATTCCCCATTCCTCCCCATCACCCCATCACGAGCCATCAGAGCAAGCAGGCCCTCACCCATATTTGACCTTTAATCTGCTCTAATCTTATCCAGAAATTGTAATCATTAGCACAGCCCCCTTGGCAGTGGTAGGTAATGTGGGGCTTTAGCTTTCGCGACACTTCTGCAGTCCCACCCTGGTCATGCTCCCTCTTTTGGATGTGCCATGTCACCCCCTGGCTCAGCAGACGCTTGGATTTGTTACGAACCCCCCCACCCACACCCTTCCTCTTTGGGGCCTCGTAAAATTGTGCTTTCAGTGTTTGGATGCCTTCCCAAGCCATTCAACATCCTGGAAAGGTGCAGATGGTTTTTTCCGAGCCCTTTGATACCTAGTAGGACCACCGCAGCATCTCCCACTCTCGAGACACCTCCCCACCTTGGTTCCACGCTCGGGACTGTCCTCATTTATTTCTCGGGGCTCTGATCGCTTCACCAGCCAGGTTTACCCTGTAAGTTGGCACTAAGCCCAGCGCAGCAGTTTCCTCGTGTTGCCTTTTCTACCCTCTGGGAAACGATATTGGCAGACCAGTCAAAGCTGTGTCAGATACTTTGGATTTCGTTGGAGGGAACTTCCCGGCTGATAGAGTGCTTTTTGACCCTGGGCCAGGCTGGTGATTACTAACAGTCCGGCTGTCCCTCCCCTTAGCCAGGGGCTCAGCACCAAGCTCCTTGCACCTTGCTCTGTTCTCCTCTCCCAAATGCCTTCCAGACAGCTTCCACACGCTGACAAGTGAACTCCAAACAGTGGTCCGTTCCTCGGCACGCAGGGCTCCTCCAGCTTGCCCCAAACTAGAGTTAATGTCTTCGCATTCACATACACGCACACACGCACCTATACAAACGTGTACACCTTTAACCTGAGCAGTCCCGCTGTTGGTTTATATACTGGACTTCTATGTAAGACTTTGTTGGGAGAAAAGATTTAGTACAATCCCATTGTTTGATATCACAGATGTAGAAAGTGGGAGCACAGAAATTATTTGTTTACACAAAATTACAAAACGGAACAGTGGCACAGCCAAGAATATTCTTCTGCCTTCTCTCTGTCATTTTAGTTTTCTTCTTTCTTCTCCTTTTTTTTTTTTTTGGATACTCTTTTAGCATACCGTAACACTTAATGAATTGCTTTTTCATAAAGCAGTTGCTATTAATTAGATGTAAAGCAGCTATAACTGTTGTCACATTGTGAGGTTTAAATACTTTAACTCTTTGAAGTGAAATGCAATAGGTACTGCCCTCTATAGAGTTTCCTCTTAGTGAGTCTTAGGAAGCACCGCCTTCCACAAGATTCTCGTAAGCCATTTTTCCTTCCAAGATCATTTGTCTACGTAACTAAGAATTACTTCCACAAAGCTCAGGAGCAAAAACTTTTCCATTCTTTCCTTTCCTCCTACCTTTTCCTTTGCTTAACTGTTTCTGAAAGAAATGGAAAGAATGTCAAATGTCCTCCTGGAAGGGGCCTCACGCTGACTCACCCGGGGCCTGGGGAGCGCTCAAAAGTAGCAAAAGCTACAGGGCTGCTGAGGGGCGATTTCTCAGCACTACAACCCAGCCCCACCCCAGACATGGGCGCCAGGAGCCAGAGATGCTCAGTTATGTCACGTTTTCATAGAGAATGCTAAATTATATGCTGGTGGCGCTCATAGCAATCAGGCTCGCAGAACATGGGATCTAATGGTTCATAAATGAGATGCAAGTTCATTTGTACAGGCCCACTATAATAAACTAATTATTTTGGAACTCTCCAATTATGCATCTTCAAAAAGCTGAATTGCATTAAAAACATGTTATGGCTTTATAGATGTTGTCTATAGGGAGAGGAGGAGATACATCTGCTCCACAAGTGCCCAGGGAGAGGTGGCGGGGGGGGCGGGGGGGGTGGAGAGAAAGAGAGAGAGGGACAGAGAGATAGTCACAGGCAATTGATAAAGAATAAGCCAGCTGCCAAATGACAAATGTAGACGAGAAAGACAAAGAGCTGTCAGTTTCCTCATCAATTACAGCCGGTTGCTAACCCACCAGAGAGAGCAAATTGCTGCAGCCATCGGAGCTGCTCTGTTAGAATGATGGAGTTTGAGATCTCCACTGATTCATTCAGTGGCTGGGGTACAGAAGGGTTTCTGTGGCTTTAGTATTAAGATTTCTATGCTCAAAGCCATCCTGAGGCTCAGGGATAGCCATGGATGTCAGAAACACTCATGGTCTGCATCTCCTAATAATCCTGCCAAGTTCTCCAGAGCCTACTGATGTGCCCAGTGAAGCCTGGGGAGAAGCAGCAGGGACTGGGGAGGAGCTAGGGGGAGGGGCTTACGTGCTGCATCCCATCCACCTTCATATAATTAAAGGGAGTGGCCTCTAAAGGACAGGACGTTTGTCGATGTAAAGTTACCTGCATGGCCAGGTGGCTTTAAATCCCAGCTGTGCTGCTCATTTTCCATGCGGCCACCACATACATTGCTCAGCCTTGGGAAAGGGTGGAGGGTGGGTTAATGATTACTCTTTCCCTTTATAAAATGTTATGTGCTCATTGTGGAATAATTGATATAACATCTTCGCAGTTCTGAGATGCATAAGCTTGGTCTCGTTGCTTTTTTATTCCCAATTAATAGCAGATTCTCTTCATGCCTAATTTGCAGGACACCTCATTTTTTCTCTTGAGGCTTCTCTTCCCTCTGAATTGTCCAAAAATGCTGGGGATTTACATGGTCAAAAATGGGGCACTCCACCATCTATGCTTAAGGAATTCCTAGTGGGGTCTCCTCTTTGATGCCAACAGTCTTTACCTGCATCCAGGTGTTAGAGCTGGTGGCATGCTGCATGGTGCCAAGGACAAAGCTGGCTGCCTGCAGGGAGGGTCACCTCCCTACCTCCTGCCACAGAAGCTGAGGACCCTTTGCTCTCAGGGCAGACCCTGGTCAAGGAGCCCTTGACGTGGACTCCCAAGGTCCAAGACCCCACTGCTTTCTTTTGGGTTCCCACACACAGGAGGCGACCACCTGAGGGAGCTGCATACAGGTTGGCCCTTTTGTCCCAGAGCCATGGTCCATCTTTCATCCCCACGGACTCAGTGCTGGGCGGCCCCAAGCCTTTCCCCGCAAACCTCAAAACCAAAGTGTTGGGTTAAACTCTTTCTCCACTTCCTACTCTTTAAGGTAAAACCCCCTTCAATGAGTCAAAGAGAACCTTTCTAAAGACGAATGCTTAAATGAAGACACTTGCCACAATATCTTTGGGGAAAGGGGAGGTATAGGCAATTTACTAAGATCTCACTCTAGAGGAGAGGGGAAACCCCAAATTTAACTTCTGGAGGGCAGAGTGCACCTGCCCCCAGTAAGATTACCAACCTCTGCTCAAGCTCCTATTATTTTTCTAAGCCTCACATACAGCTGTGTGCCATAGTTCCTCTACTCCAAAATATGTGGTTTGGTTTTTATCATGTTAAAATTTCTAAAATTCAGATTATATGTTTAATTGAACCATACATTCTCTGAAATTATTATTAAATCACTATATTGTTATAATGAGAGACATTTTTAGAAAAAGTGAAATACTTTAGAATAGATAAACAAAATGTATATTTTTCCCCACCAAATTGGGGTCCTAATTCTCATAAACAGCTTGTATCCCACTTTTTCCACTTACTATTATATCACAAACATATCTATAATCATTAAATATTCTTCAAAGCCATGATATGACTTTTAATCAAAATAAACAAATAAGCTATTTTATGGATGTGCCTGATTTGATTGTTCTCTTCCTTGTTTGACAGTTAGGCAGCAGAATACTTATGCTATGATTATTCTTTGTATAGATCTTTTCTTTTCTTTAAGTAAGTGTCTAGAAGTGAAATTGCTATCAAATCGTACAAATATTTCAAAAATCTTGTTAAATATTGCCAAAATACTATCCAAACACTTTTTATTTACTCACAGGGCATGAAATGACTTATTTCTCCACACCTAAGCTAGCATTGGGTATTCTCTATTAACACAAAGTTAGCTAATTTAATAGGTTAAAATGACCTTGTTTTAATTTGCACTTCAATCATTATTAACAAGAGTGAAGATTTTTCCATGCTATTTTCTAACTAAATATATACTCCATTTCTAATAAATTGCCCGCTCCTGCCCTTGGTCTGCTTAGCTGATGATGCCCTCGTGCTGGCCTGCTGGTGGAGGAGTCTGTGGCTAGAAACCTCATCGGTTTACCACAATCACAGAGAAACAAACAGGCAGTTAGAAACAAGAGTGATGAATTTCACTCCCTTTGGAAGGTGGGCCCTGAGGCACTGAGCTTTTGAGCAGCCCACTCATTTGCGAGCAGCTAGTGTAATACGCGTTAAATGAATGAATTAATCCGAGTAGTAACAGCAGCTTTTGATGCTGTATTTCTGGCAAGTGTCCTTCAGATCATTTGCTTTTAAATGTTTTATACGTGTAGATATACATATCATATACATCTATACGCACACATATGCATTTTCATATACATACACGTACCCATATGTGTATACGGATGTAGTCGCTTTCATCTTTTCCTTTGTGGGTTCTTCTTTTGCTTCTAAACCCTGGAAGTCTTCCCCAATCAATTCTATTTTCTGCTTGTTTTCCCAGGGTTTACTGTTTCCCATTTAATTTTATTTCTCACATTCTTAATGGAAGCCAAGCAGCTGGACTGGACCCACCGAGGGTTCTTTTGAACCGAATGCTCAGGTAAACAGTCCCCGTAGCCCAGTGGGGGCACCTGAGCAGGCGCCTCACTGCACCGCATGTTTCCCTACGTCCTCTGCCAGGTGGCCTTCTAGAGTGAATAATTTTGAACAGCAGGCTGAGCTCCCTGCTCCAGGAAGGATGCTGTAAACACTAGCCTGCTCTTCCCAGCATGGGGCTTCATACGAAATCAGTTCACTTTCCTCCCCCCATCGGAGGAGCAGGCCAGGCAGGGGCTTTATTTACAAAGGTTAAACATTCCTTTAATTGGATTGCTGGCATTTAAGCCCAGAGCCCTCTCCCCTCCTCTGTCCCTCTCATCCGTGCCTGGAGAAGTGCCTGAGAGAAATGCCAGGGGAAGATTGCAGTTTAATAAAGAAGAGATATTGTAGGTCCCTTCAGAGACTTATGTTACAGCTCTGAGCCACCACAGACGAGTGAATCAAATCACAAAAGGTCCCCAGCCACTTGGTGGTTGAACAAAGGAGGTGCAAGAACTCTCTGGATGGGCGGGGAAACAGGATGTGCAAGGCCTGTCCTCCACTAGGCATTGTTTCACACACTGAGAACAAGGTTATTTCCAAATGCTCATTCATAGTTTGACTATCCGAAAGCAGTCACAAGGTCACTTATTGACATAAAGAACATAGGTGAGAGTCTGAGAATTTCAGTCCAAGCTTAGCCACTGTCTAGCTTGTAACAACGGGCATGTCACTCCCTCACTAGGCCTTGCTTTCCCCTTGGTAAGTAATTCCAAAATTCCTTCCCCTCTCTGACCCTCTGTCTCTTCCTTCTTTCGATCTCAAGAATACTGTATAATGTACATGGAAAGCCTATGATGAAATGGGCAAAGGAAGGGTACTGGAAAATTCCAGGGATTTTATATAGTCTTAGATTCCCAAGTTTGCTATGACAAATATCACATAAGCGTGGTTCTGAAGGTTAGAGGTCCAAAATCAAAATGTTGGCAAAGCTCTGCTTCCTCCCACATGGCGAGCTCTCTCTTCTCTCTGACTTCTTGCTTCAGCCTTCCACTGACTGTGCCTGAATTTCCTCTCTTTATAAGGCCTCCAGACATGCAGCTGAAGGCCTACCCTGATTCAATCTGACCTCAGTTGAAGATCCTATTCGCAAATGAGACCACTCTTTAACTAATAATAGCATCTTCGAGGGTCCTTTTTACAATGGGTTCACACCCGCAGGAACGCGGATTAAGACTTGAACTTGTCTTTTGTGAGAGACGTGATTCAATCCCCAACACACATTTTCCTATATGAGAATACCTGAGTTAGTTCGAAAGGTCAAAAGCCTAAATTCCCATTTTACATGTTAAAACTAAGATGGGGTGGTCAGGAACAGGCTCTGCCAGAGGCTGGGGCCAGCGCTACATGGTCTGTGGCTACCAGAGGTGCCTCGGGAGGGCCGAGCACACTGTGGATACAGCTGGAGGGTCAGGAGCTGCTACCTTCCTTCCCCTTGGCATTAACACATTTAAGTTAATCCTTTAAAAAAAAACAACCTAAGAAGTAAAACTCTTTCAAATTGGATTCAGCTTTTGATTTCCTAAAGTGAAAGAGGAAGAATAAAGAATGAAAAAATTTTCTTCAGAGTGAAATTAAAACAAAACCAACACCACCACAAAAAACCAACCACAAAAGGGACAGCTGCTCACGAAGCACCTGTTTGAGTTAGGCATGTGTCGAGCACTCGCTATCTGCATGCATGACATTGTCCACATTCGAGAGATCTAGAAACTTGACCTAAGAGAGACCCCCTTCCCTCACCACCACCCCCAATAGACTATAAGCTTCATGAAGGCAGGCTCTGTCTTTTGTTGTTGTTATATTTTAATACCTAGCACATGTAAGCACTCAATAAACATTGTTGAATAAATGAATACATTACTTCAAATTGCCGCCAACCTAAAATAACACTGGGAGAGGTAAACCATGGTCCATGTGTCAGTCAGTATTCTGGCAGGAATGGACGGCACGTGTAGCTGGGGTTTTGAAGAGACTTTTATGAAGATGCTGATGACAGAGGTGTGGCCAGTGTTCAAGAACCAACGGAGGATGTTGGGACATCACCCCTGGGCCTGAGGAGGAGGCTGGTCCAGAGCACAGGTCCAAGAGAAAACAAGGGAAGAAATTGGAGAAATTAATTCCTGTCCCCTCTCTCCTCCCACACACCCATCCTCCCACCCTCACTACCCCCTTTTCACGGAATCTAATGGGAAGCCCCCGGGAGACCAGGTGTGCCATCAGAGAGATCAGCCTCCTGGGACACAGGGCTTGGCAGAGACAGAATTGGGGCAAACAAAGAATAAGCACCACAGCTCAGCCTTTTTACTGCATGCCTCAACCTTAGCTCCCTCCTGAGGACCTTTAAGAATTGTAATATACACATGACCAAAAGGCATATAAAAAAGATGCCTATTAGCCATTAAAGAAATGCAAATCAAAACCACAATGAGATACCACTTCACACCCACAAGGATGGGAATTATTTTTAAAATGGAAACAAGTGTTGGAGAGGATGCTAAGAAATTGGAACTCCAGTGAATTGTTGGTGGGAATGTAAAATGGTGCAGCCCCTGTGGAAAGCAATATGGTGGTTCCTCAAAAGGTGAAACTTAGAATTACCATATAGCCTGACAATTCCATCCTAGGCATATACCCAAAGAAACCAAAAACAGGGTCTCAAAGAGATGCTTGTACACCAATGTTCATAACAGCATTATTCATAATAGCCAAAAGGTGGAAACAACTCATGTGCATCAACAAATGAATGGATGAACAAAATATGGTGCATACACACAATAGGATATTATTCGCTTGTAAGAAGACATGAAGAATGAAATTTGAAAACATTATGCTCAGTGAAATAAGCAAGGCACGTAAGGACAAATATTGTCACATATGAGATATAGAGAATTAGCAAATTTGCAGAGACAGGAAATAGATTAGAAGTGAGAACAGAGATTAAACAAAATGGAGTTACTATGGCTAAGAGATTTCAAATGGAGTTGGGAGGCCATTCAGAAAAGTTACTCTTATGCACGACTTAGCCAGATATCACAAACTGCCAAGGTATGCAAAATGCAAAGCAACAATGTTTCTGGAGACATCTCAATGCCATGAAACAACTACAAGATGAAGAAATTAGTCAATTGTCTAACTTGAAGGCTATTGGGAAAGCCCCAAATATCCACCAGTCATATTTCTTTACAAACAACTTACATAATCTTCTTTTCTCTCAAAACTTTTGCTTGAAACACCCAAGACAAGACCCAGTTTGGGTTGCTACCTGAATCTGTACTCCCCAAATTGCAGTCCTAAGACCTCAAATAAATGTGTTGGTTGCCTTGCAGCTCAGTCTGTAATTTCTCAGTCAACAGAGGTTTCCAGGGGATGAAAGGAGGGGGAAGTAGGAAGTTTGCTTGATGGTTAGAGAGTATTTATAAATAAATTAAAAAAAAAAAAAAAAAGCATTGTCATGGAGTTGAAGAGGAGGAGATTCCAAGAACCTGTTTCCCTTCCCCGGATTAAAAGCATCTAAACTATATCCAACTATTTTCAGGGTTTTCTGGATACCTTAGTGTTTGGGAGCTCATCAGCAGCATGCCACAAGGATGACTATAAATAGATGAAATCTCTAACCTAAGAGACCTAGAACAATGTTATTTATTCCCAAGTGAGAATTCCTGACAATTCACTTTCCTCATCTCCCCATCCCTCATATTGTCAATGGACTCATATAAACCATCCCATGCATAAACACCTTTTATCTTGCCTCATCTGTGCTCATGTTTGTATATGGCTCTACTTTTCCCTCTAGTCAGATAACCTAAGGTCCAAAATGTTCCTTCATCTTCCTCTGTCACCTCTTATTTATCCCCACACCCATTCCTAACCCCAGCGTAGTACTTCTGTGTTATGGAGCATGCCATCTGACCCACATCACAGCCTCAGAACCCGAAAAACATGTAAGGTCATCTCACCTCATTACCCACGAGAAGCTTGGGTTTCCCATACTCACCCCTGCCTTGAACCCTAGGGCTTCCTCACTGGGCTTCCCTACTGGAGCTACCCAAGGATACTATACACCATCCCTACAGGCCACAGGTCATTAGAATATCATGCATCTCCCAAGGTTATAAGGTCCAGATGCCAAATAGCTTGCACTGCAGTCTAGACCTGCTACAAAACCTTCTGCTCTGGGCCCTGCTTGAAACAGACAGCCGAATGGGCTACCCAGTGAATGAGTCAGTGTGACATGCCCAAATAGGTAATAGCTGGTGGGCAACATAAACTGCAGCAACTTGTCCTCACTTTAAAAATATACATAGACCAACAGACCTGATTCCACTGAACACCTAGAAATTTACTAATGTGTCAGGTTCCCAAATTTTCATAGGATTTATCTTCTTTCCTCTGGCACACATGGATTTTACTAAGGCAGTCATCATCAAACTTTAGCATACATTAAAATTACCAAGAGAAGCTTGTTAAAAATCCAGAGTTCTGAGGCCACTCCAAGAATTGTTTATTCCAAATATCTGAGGTGGCTCTGATAATTTGTGTTTCTACCTAACAAGCTCCCAGTGATGCTGATGACTCTGGCCAGAGGACCACACCGTGAGAACCACTGCTTTATTAACTCAGCTCAGGTGCCTGCTAATTCTTGCTCACTAGCTCCAGTTAGCACAATATCACCAGTTTAAAGAACAAATGTGATGCCTTCTGGTCTATAAAGACAATCAAGAGCCTTCCAGCTATGTTCAGTGAGTAGAAGAGTCAGTATAGGTGTAAGGACATAGTGCAGCACCTGTCATAAGGCGGTAATCAACTTATTATTTTTACAGATCAGGATAAAAAAGATAGCTGTTGTAGGTAAATAGCTGTACACCAAGTGCCAGGGAGTATGCTGTTTTGTCCCAGCAATGCTGCTATGTCTAGAATAGTAGCTTTAATTGGAATTTCCACCTTATTTTTATGATAATCCACATTCCATCCACCTTCTCTACAGGCCAAAGAGAAGAGTTAGATGGGAATGTGTTAGAATCACCATCATGCACCTTTCAAGTCTTTTATGGTAACATTAATTTCTGCAATTCCCTGAAGTTCCAATGTTACTTTTGATTTGTTATTCTGGAAGGAAGGGGGAGTTCCAGGGGTCTACATTTGTCCCTTCCTATCATAATAATCCTCACTCCATGGGTCAGGATTATAAAGTGGGGATTCTCCAGTTACTAAGTACAGGTGATTAAATCATTTGTTCTGTCCAGAAATCCCACCTCTAGACATATATCCAAAAGAATTGAAAACAGAGACTCAAACAGATATTTGCATACAATGTTCATAGAGGCAGTATTCACAATTGCCAAAGGATGGAAGCATCCCAAGTGTCCTTCAACCAATGAATGGATAAACAAAATGTAGTATATACATACAGTAGAATATTATTCAGCCATAAAAAGGAATGAAGTTCTGAATCATGAGACAACATGGATGAACTTTGAAGACATAATGTTGAATGAAATAGCCAGACACAAAAGGACAAATGTTGTGTGATCTCACTGATAGGAAATAGTTAGAATAAGCATCTTCATAGAGTCATGAAGTACAATGCAGTTTATCAGGGGCTGGGGTGGATTAGGGAATGGTGAGTTAATGCTTATTTCTGTTTGGGTGATGGAAAAGTTTTGGTAATGGATAGTGGCAATAGTAGCACAACATTGTGAACATAATTTACAGCACTGAATTATATATTTGAATGTGGCTAAAAGGGGAAACTAGGTTGTATATCTGTACTAGAATAAAAATTTTAAAATATATCATAGGACTGTACAACACAGGGAACCCTAATGAAAACTATGGACTATAGTTAATAGTACAACTATAATAATATTCTTTCATCATTTATAACAAAAGTACTACATTAATGCAAGGTATATGAGAGCTCTGTCTTTTCTGCATTATTTCTCTGTAAATCTACAGCTTCTATAATAAAAATTATATTGACAAAAAATTATTGGTTCAAGATTCTCTCCCTTGGAATGGAATTGTATATCCATTCGCTTGCCAGGGTGTTGTAGAAGGCAGATTGTACTTTCCCATCTCTTGATCTTGAGCTTAATAATAAAAAGAAAACAATCCAATATAAAATAGATAAAAAGGCAAGAACTTGAAAAGTCATTTCACAAAAGATAATATTAGTGACCAATAAGTTCAATAAAAAGTTTTTTACTTTTTTAAAACTACAGTAAGATACAGTCGATCCTCATTAAATGCAGATACCATATTTGCAAATTCACCTACCCACTAAAATTCATTTGTAACCCCCAAATCAATACTCTCGGCTCTTTTGCAGTCATTCGCAGACATGCGTAGTGTAGCAAAAATTTTGAGTTGCCCAATGTTTGAGTCACATTACCAGCTGAGGTCAAATAAGGCGATTCTCTGCCTCTGGTTTCAGCTCTCATACTATAAACAAGTGTGCTTTTTGCCGTATATTTAGTGCCATGCTTTTGTTGGTGATTTTGCTGTTTAAAGTGTCCTTCAAGGACAGTGCTGAAGTGCTGTCTAGTCTTCCTAAGTGCAAGAAGGCTGCGATGTGCCTTTTGGAGAAAATACATGCTTTAGGAAAGTTTTGCATGAGTTATTGGCTGTGAATTCAATGTAATGAATCAACACTATACAGTAAATGAGTGTCTTTAAGCAGAAATACAACATGAAGCAACACTATGTATTGATTGGCTGACAAAAATATTGTGACCAGAGGCTGGCAGGAACCTAGCCCTGTATTCCCCCCAGGAGCAAAGGTTCACAGTGGCTTTGTGGAATATAACTAGTGTGAATAACGGGAATCAACTTCACCATTCCACACCCATGAGAATGTCTAAAATAATAGGCTAACAACACCAAATATTGTTGAAGATGTGGAGAGACTGGAACTCTCATACATTGTCAATGTGGGTGTAAAATGTCCAACCAATTTGGAAAACTGACAGTTTCTTATACAGTTAAATATGTATATATCCTGCCATCCAGCAATCCCACTCCTAGAAATTTACCCAAGAGATCTAAAAACATAAGACCACAAAACAGTATATACAAGAATGTTCATAGCAGATTTTTTCATAATAGCCAAAATTTAGAATAAACCAAATGTTCATGAATAGGAAATAGTTATAAAAATTGTGATATAGTCATACATTATTCAGCATTAAAAATGATGTACTGCTGATACATGGAACTGAATGGATAAGTATTAATATTAGTTGATGTTTTAGTTTGCTAAAAGCTGCCAAGGCAATATACTAGCAATGGGTTGGTATTTGCAGTGGGGATTTATTAACTTATAAGCTTATAGTTCTGAGGCCATCAAAGTGTCCAAATCAAGGCATCATCAGGGAATGCTTTCTCCCCAAACGGCAGCTGTGGACGATCAGGCACTTGGCGGCATCTGCTTGTCTCTGACTTCTCCTCCAGGCTCCGTTGCTTTCAGTTTCGGCTTCTTCTCTCCCGGGTTCCATTGATTTCAGTTTCTTCCTTTAGTGGCTTTCCCTCTGCTCTGGTGGCTTTTTCTCTTCATATTACTGCAGTTTTTAAAGGACTTCAGTAAAAAGGTTAAGACCCACCCTGGGTCATGCCCTACTGAAGTGATCTAATCAAATGGAAGGTCCCTTAACTGAATCTAATCAAAAGTTCCCATCCACAATAGATTTTACACCCACAGGAATGATCAGTCTATTTCTGGAGTCCATAAAAGACTCAAACCACCACAGTTGAACAAAAGAAGGAAGACATTCAAGAGTATATTCTGGATGATATTATGTGTATGAAGTATCATATATGTATATGTATATAAAGAATTGTCACACTAATCCATGCTGATAAGATCAGAGCAGTAAGTGCTTCTGGGCAATGAGGATTGACTAGAAGGACTGCACAAAGGAACTTTCTGGAGCAATGGAACTGTTTTAAATCTTGGGGGGGTGTAAGTTAAACTGGTGCATGCCTTTGCAAAGCTCATTAAATTGCTTACTTAATATTTGTGCATTTCACTGTAGGTAAATTTTTACCTCAATTTGGTTAAAAATATAAAAAGGATTCAAAAAGGGATAAAAGCAAGGACACTATTATCCCATTTGCTGCCTTTACATGAGTTAGATAAAAGGATTTCCTCCAGAATGATGCAAGCCTGCAGGCACAATAGCTTAGGTAAGAGTGGACAGTGCCTTTGTGCAAAGGAGCAAAGGAGATTCCTTCCTCCAGGGGAAGGCTGTGCAAGGGCTGGATTTAAGCTCCCACACATCCCCTCAGCCAGGTATGCTTATGTAGGGTACAACCTGTGTAGAGCAGCCCTAGGTGAGAGAGCTGTGAATGCATGTCTCTGCTAGCCCATAATATCTGCCATGGGGGACTCAATAACAGGGGCCAGAGCTCCTTGCCAGCTCACACTGGTCCTCTGCTGAGTTGGCAAAGGCTTGGCTGCAGATGATGGACACCCCCTCTGTTATCCTTTCTTAGAGGCCACTTCAATGATTTGGACCCTTCAGGTACTTGATAACTCTCATTTTTAGGCACAGAGATAATACTATGATTTGGCTAATATCTAGATATCACGTGGCACTACAATTTATAGAAAATAAAGAGAGAATAAAAAACCTTTTGATGGGTTTCTGTTTCTTTTTTTAAAAAAGATTTATTTGTTTATTTATTTCTCCCCCACCACATTGTTTACGCTCGCTGTCTGCTCCCTGTGTCTGTTTGTTGTGTGCTCTCTGTGTCTGCTCATCTTTTTTTCTTTTTGGAGGCTCTGGGAACCAAACCCAGGATCTCCCATGTGGGATGGAGGTGCCCAATTGTTTGTCACATCTGCTCCCTGCTTGTTGTGTCTTTCATTGTGTCTCCTCATTGCATCATCTCATTGCAACATCTCATCGTATCATCTTGTGGCATCAGCTCGCCGCACCAGGCCTTCACATCAACTCACTATCTTGCTCATCTTCTTTAGGAGACACCGGGACCTCCCATGTGGGAAGTGGGCACCCAACTGCTTGAGCCACATCCGCTCCCACTGTTTCTTGTTATACTAGAATTTCTAATTTCTCTCTCTTTAAAAAAAAAAAGTGTTTTACCCTACAGTTTAGCTCCAAGAGGAGAGGCAACCCATCATTTGGCAGATGCTAATATTTACAACGCATAGTTCAATCTGCAAAATCTAGAGTGGTTTATCCCATTTTGGGGGCAGGGGGGAATCTCTCTTTAATGGGATCTAAAGCATTCACCTTTCAAACCACAATAAAGTGTATGAAGTTCTTCCTTTGGGCATGAAAAGAGTAGAGTAGACTTAAAAAATAATCAGCTGAAAGAACGACACATAATTCAACGTTTCTCCTGCATTTGATTACAGTGATCTAAAGGGAGCTCATATTAGTACAGTTATAATCAACCAATCATTTGCTGAAGATAAAGTGGCCAGTTGGAAATGAATCAAGTGCCTATATATTATGCTGCAGACATAATTATATATTAACCAAACAGAAGACCTATGTAATTACCCGGTCATTTGTTTTGTTCCCTATGCTTGGGCTTTCCTTTGCAAAGAAGAGGTAACACAGCTTGGCTGAACAATCCACTCAGTAGCCATGATAAATTTTGTGTAGAAAAAGGACAAGGCACACACACTGTTTTCAATTATTGCCTCATCCTTGTAATTTACAATTATTATTTCCAGTTGTTTTTGACCTTCTTATTAACAGTAAAGTAATAAACTGCCTTTGGGGAGAATTTAAATTTGCTTCTTTACCCCGTATTGTGGTGGCTCATCTTGTGCCTCTGTTGCTTTGTTGTGGGACCGCTGACTGCTTGGAGGCATTTGGCTCATTCACTATCCCAGAATGGTGACAACAACTTTGGGTCCAGAAGGAAGCATTTAGCATTTTGTAGTCTATGATGTTGCATTTGCCCAGGAAGGAAAAGTCCTCGAAAACCTTGAGAAATGAGTTTGGACCAAAATGAAACGAGGTGAGAAGTGGAAATCCTAAACATAAGACATAATTCAAGACAAAATGGTTGAGGATGTGATGGTGGGAAAAGTAGGAAGTTCATGAATCAGAAACTTGATTTTAACTTCCGTCTCCCCACATCATGAGACCATTTACTTGGTCATCGTCAGATCTCCTGTGAGTTGACCCATTCCCCAGAAAAGTGTATGAAAAGAACCATGAATAGAGAGTCACATCAACATGTTGGCAAGTATTTCCCCTCTCTGGGCCTCAATTTCTTAGTATAGGTGAATTTCTCCATTAGTAAAAGAGGTGAAAAAGAAGGTCTCTCCCTGCTTATCCTCTGATCAAATTTCAGTGAGTCAAACCATTCTCTCCCCAAATCCCATCTTGAGTAGATTCAATTCTTATTTATAATACTTATTCATATCCAATATACATTTAATATATGCTCATTTTAGGAGAAAACTAAAAAATCAAAGAGGCAAAATGGGAAAAATTTAAAAACTACCCATCGTCCCACTACCCCAAATTAACTACAGTTCATTTTGTGTGTGTAATTTTCTTTCAGGTACTTAAAACTTTTTTACTTGTTCCTTCTGTAAAAATTCTTTAGATACCTTTTTATTCTCAATTAGTATATTCTGAATATCTTCAAACGTCTATAAATGTGTCCTAGATCATTATTTTAATGCCTTTATATTGTCTAATCATATGAACATATTATAATTTATTTAATCAGTTTTCTATTATTGAATCATGGTTTGGTAATGTAAATAATGATGAGATGCCTTATTCCTATAAAAAAATTTTTTGCATAGAACATTAATTATTTCCTTAGAACAAAAATCTAGAAAAGGAATTCTGGATCGACACTTATGCATATTTTAAGGATTTTGAAATATCTTATCAAATTGTTGTACGTAAAGGTTGCAACATTTTCACTCCCACCAGTGCATTGGCCTTTCCGGTCACATTTAGCGTCAACATCATGGCATATTACCACGTCTGTGTAAAAGTCTTGGCTAAATTGATGAAAGAAAAAGAACATCTCACTACTTTGCATTCTCCTGATTACAAGTGAAGTCGAACATTTTTTTTACCTATTTGTTTGAGAGCTTTGTTTTGTTAAGAGTAATTTCATTGCATTTATCATCTACTCTGCATCATTCTCTTTTAAATAAACAGTCCTACTCCCCAAGCTGCTATAAAACACCTTTTTTTTCCTTTGTAAGAAATGTTTTATTTTCATAACCTTAATTAAAGAAGAAGGCCCAGAAGCAAGACATAAATCAGGTAGATCCTCACTGGGAAACTACAGCCAGGATGTGCACAGCAGCTCCGTGGAAGCCAGGTGGTGAATGGCTGGTGTAGGAGTTGATGGGAAGGAGGGGTGACCTTAGGGATCCTTCTTGGGCAGCCTGGCCTCCACACCTCCCCTCAGAACTGTTCTTCCACAAGTCCCTTTTGACCTCTTAAATGTCAAATTCCAAATCTCCGCCCCTAGCTTCTTTGGTCCTTCTGCGGAAATTTCTCTCCATTATTTTTGACCACACTTTCTTCTCTTGGCTTCTTTGAGATTGTCCACCTCTGGTTTTCCAGCCATTGGCTCACCAGCTCTTCTGTCCTTTCACCCCGCACTTCTCTTCTCCTTGCCTAGCCACCTCTTGATACACCCTGCCTTGGCCATTGTGGCCATTCCCCTGTAGTTGGTCACATGATAAAGTGCCAGATGAGCTCACCTTCTCAGCTATTGCTTGTCTCTACCCAATGCCTTGATGATTCTGAGTCCCACCTCCTGGTTCTGCTTGGACCCTGGGTCTAGTTGGCCTGGATGTGGCTTTACGGATGGTTCCCCCAGTTGGACCCTTTTAGCCTCTGTGGTGAAGCTCAGATCCTAGTGTCTCATCTCAAGTCTTAAGTGAGTCACTCAGGCAAGGTTTCCAAACAGCACATTACCATACACTGTTTCTTGAATCCCGGTCAAGGATGCAGTCTAACCTTAACTGATGCATAAAACTGTTCTTCCCTACACACAGCTGAGGGTGCATATTTTTTCTCTTCTCTCTGGAGTGAAATGTTGAGTGGAGCCTGCAGCATGGGGTACCATCAACTGGGCATAGGAGGTAAGAGACATTCTTCAAGACCCAGCCAGCACCAGGATATATCACAAGTTAGGACAAGGCAAAGAAATCATACGGCGCTGAGGGTAGACAAGTGAAAGATGTGGAATCTTTGGAAGTAATTTAAACTTACCTATTTTTAAATCACTATTCATCTCTTCGTCTTATCAATTATGCTACTGTGGTAGGTAAACATGTTCTTATTCTTAATCCCCATCCCTGTGAGTGTGAACTCATTGTAAATCAGACCTTTCAAAGATGTTATTTACAGTTACGTTCTGGCCAACCAAAGCAGGATTCCTGGAGGTCTTAGAGAGAGAATGTAGAAGTCACAGAATTGAGAAAGAGGTCATGGCCATGTAATGGGAACCTCAAAGATTGCCAGCAGCCAGCATCAGAACCAACCCAGGAGAAAGCGTGTTCTGGCCAACACCTTGATTTGGACTCCCAGCATCCGAAACTTTGAGCCAACAAATTCTTTTTTTTTT
>JAQZBX010032828.1:0-25676 GCA_029593785.1 Cabassous unicinctus | reverse complement strand
GAACCCGGGCCTCCCATACGGCAAACGGGGGCTCCATCCACTGAGCCACACCCGCTTCCCTGATTTTCTTGTGTCAAACCAAACTTGCTTACTAGGGAAAAATCCCACTTGATCATGATTTATGATTCTTTTAATATACTATTAGGTTCAGTTTGATAGTATTTCATTGAGAATTTTTGCTTCTATATTCATGAGATATTGATCTGCAATTATCTTTTCTAATGGTATCTATCAGGCTTTGGTATGAGGGTCATGTTGGCCTTGTAGAATGAGCTAGGGAATATTTCCTCCTCTTCAATGTTTTGGAAGAGTTTGTGCAGAATTGGAGTTATTTCTTCTTGGAATATTTGGTAGAATTCCCCTGTGAAGCTCTCTGGTCCTGGTTTTTCTTTGTTTGGGAGGTTTTTGATTAATGATTCAATCTCTTTACTAGTAATTGGTTAGTTGAGCTCTTCTATTTCTTCTTGAGTCATTGTATGTAGTTTGTGTGTTTTTAAGATTTTGTACATTTCATTTAAGCTATCTAATTTATTGGCATACAGTTGTTCATAGTATTCATCTATAGTCATTTTTCTTCAGTGGGGTTTGTAGTAATGCCCCCCTTTTCATTTCTGATTTTAGTTATTTGTAACCTTTCTCTTTTTTCTTTGTCAGTCTAGCTAAAGGTTTGTTGATTTTGTTGATATTTTCAAAGAATCCAACATTTGGTTTTGTTGATTCTCACTTTTTTTTATTAGTTCATTTAGTAAAAAGCAAAATCTTTGCTTTTTACTTCCTTCTGCTCAATTTAGGTTTATTTTGTTTTTCTTTTTCTAGTTCTTCCAGTTTTGAGGTTAGGTCTCTGATTTGAAGTCTTTCTTCTTTTTTAATTTAAGCATTTAGAGGTATAAATTTCCCTTTCAGTACTGCATCCCAGAAGTTTTAGAATGTTGTATTTTCCTTTTCATTTGCCTCAAGGTATTTTCTAATTTTGCTTCTGATTTCCTCTTTAACCCATTGCTTGTTTAATTTCCACATATTTGTGAACTTTCCCTTCCTTTCTCTGTTTTTTTATACAAATCAATTTTATTGATACATATTAATAAAGCATACAGTTCATCCAAAGTGTGCAATCAGTGGTATTTGGTATAATCACATAGTTGTGTATTCATCACTTCATTTGTTATTAGAGCATTTTCATTATTTCAATAATAGTAATAAACAAAAACAAACAAGAAAATTCTTTACCTCTCAATCTCTCTCTGTTTCCCCTGCTGTACATAGCTGCTATTTCTGGCTATTCTTGCACAATTATTTATTTATTTATTAAGTAATTTTATTATGATATATTCACATACCATACGATCTATCCTTATTGTACAATCAATGGTTTTTAGTATAATCACAATGTTGTACATTCATCACCACAAAAATTTTAAAGAATTTAATTACTCCAAAAAGAAAAACTTCACACCCCTTAGCATTCCTCCCCAGCCCTATATAACAGCTAATCTAATTTTATCTTTATAAATTGATTTATATTTCTATTTTATATAAATGGAATCATACAATATGTAGTACTTTGTGTCTGGTTTCTTTCCATAGCATAATTTTTTTTGGTCTGATATTAGCATTTTTTAGTATTAACTTATATTTGTTCAGCTTAAAAGAAAAATAGTCTTATATATGCAATTTTACCCTATTCATATTTCACATGCGGTTTTACTATGCTATACAGTTCCATGTTACATTTTTTAGCTTTCTTTTTAGTAATATACGTGACCTTAGACTTTCCCTTTAAACCCCTTTCATACCCACATAATAGGACTGCTAATTACAAACATGTTGGGCTTTTACCTTTTCTACTCAAGTCCAAAGGTTAACACACATCCTTTTTCCAATTCTGCACAAATTAACCCTCAGCTTTCCATTCTCTAACCTCATTCTATTTTCTGGTGACCCATATTCAAGTTAGTAACTCCATGAGATTACACAATATATTTAGTCCATATAGCACAATCATACAGTATTTGTCCTTTTGTGTCTGGCTTGCTTCACTCAACATAATGTCCGCTAGGTTCATCCACGTTGTCATATGCTTTATGACTTCACATCTTCTTACAGCTACATAATATTCCATCATGTGAATACACCACAGTTTGTTTATCCATTTATTGGTTGATGGACACTGGGGTTGTTTCCAACTTTTGGCAATCGTGAATAACACCTCTATGAACACTGGTGTGCAGATGTCTTTCATGTCACTGCTCTCAGTTCTTCTGGGTATATACCCAGTAGTGGTATTGCTGGGTCATGTGGCAAATCTATATTCAACTTCTTTAGGAACTGCCAAACAGTCCTCCACAGTGGCTGTACCATTCTACATTCCCACCAACAGTGAATAAGTGTTCCTATCTCTTCATATCCTCTCCAACACTTGTAGTTCTCTGTCTTTTTAAGTGGCCATTTTGATAGGTGTGAAATGAAATCTCATTGTAGTTTTGATTTGCATTTCCCTAATTGCTAGTTGAGTGTTTTTTCTTTTGTTTTTTTTTTTACCATTTGTATTTCTTCTTTGGACGAATGTCTATTCAAGTTCTTCTGCCCATTTTTTAATCAGGTCATTTGTCTTTTTATTGTAGAGATGTCGCGTCTCTTTATATATCATGGATATTAAACTCTTATTAGGCATATGATTTCCAAATATTTTCTCCCATTGGGTTGGCTGCCTTTCACCCTTTTGACAAAGTCCTGTGAGGTGCAAAAGTGTTTAATTTTGAGGAGGTATCATTTATCTATTTTTTTTTTCTTTTGTTGCACGTGCTTTGGGTGTAAGGTCCAAGAAACTACCACCTAAAGACCACAAGGTCTTTAAGATGCTTCTCTGCATTTTCTTCTAGTAGTTTTATGGTCCTGGCTTTTATATTTAGGTCTTTGATCCATTTTGAGTTGATTCTTGTATAGGAAGTGAGATAGAGGCCCTCTTTCACTCTTTTGGTTATGGATATCCAGTTCTCCCAGCACCGTTTGTTGAAGAGATTGTTTTGTCCTGTCAACATGGACTTGGTAGGTTTGTCAAAAACCAGTTGACTGTAGAGGTGAGGGTTTATTTCTGGACTGTCACTTCTATTCCAGTGACCAATGTATCTATCTTTATGTAAATACCATGCTGGTTTGACCACTGTAACTTTGTAATACGTTTCAAGCTCAGGCAGTGAAATTCCTCCCATGTTGCTCTTACTTTTTAGAATGCTTTTAGCTATTTGGGTGCACTTTTCCTTCCAAATGAATTCAGTAATTGCCTCTTCTATTTCTGTAAAGTAGGCGGTTAGAATTTTGATTGGTATTGCATTAAATCCATAAATCAGTTTAGGTAGAATTGACATCTTCACAATATTTAGTCTTCTAATCCATGAACACAGAATGTTTTGTTTAGGTCTTCATTGATTTCTTTTAGCATTGTTTAGGTCTTCATTGATTTCTTTTAGCATTGTTTTGTAGGTTTCTGCATATAGGTCCTGTACTTCATTGGTTAAATTGATTCTAGGTATTTGAGTCTTTTCATTGCTATTGTAAATAGAATTTTTTCTCTAATTTCCTCCTCGTATTGTTCAATACTAGTGTACAGAAATATTACTGATTTTTGTGTGTTGATCTTGTATCCTGCCACTTTGCTGAGCTCATTTATTAGCTCAAGTAGCTTTGTCATAGACATTTCAGAATTTTCTAAATATAGGATCATGTCATCCACAAATCATGAGAATTTTACTTCCTCTTTTCCTGTTTGGATGCCTTTTATTTTTTCTTGTCTAATTGCTCTAGCTAGGACTTCTAGTACAATGCTGGTTAACAATGGTGACAGTGGGAATCCTTGTCTTGTTCCTGATCTTAGAGGGAAAGCTTTCAGCCTTTCCCCATTGATTATGATATGGCTGTGGGTTTTTCATATATGCCTTTTATCATATTGAGGAATTTTCCTTCTATTCTTATCTTTGGAAGTGTTTTTCTAAAGAAAGGATGCTGGATTTTGTCAAATGTCTTTTCTGCACCAATTATGATGATCAGGTGGTTTTTTCCTTCAATTACATTTAATGTGTATTATGTTGATTTTCTTATGTTGAACCACCCTTGCATAACAGAAATAAATCCCACTTGGTCACGATGTATCGGTCTTTTGATATGCTGTTGGATTCTATTAGCAACTATTTTGTTGAGAATTTTTGCATCTATGTTCATTTAGAGAGATTGGTCGGTAATTTTCTTTTCTTGTAGTGTCTTTATTTGGCTTTGGTATTAGGGTGATGTTGGCTTCATAAAATGTGTTGGGTAGTTTCCCCCTGTCTTCAGTGCTTTGGAAGAGTTTAAACAGGATTGGTGTTAATTCTTCTCTAAATGCTTGGTAGAATTCACCTGTAAATCTATTCTGGTTCTAGAATTTTCTTTGTTGGGAGATTTAAAAAAGGAAAGTTTCCCCCACCCACTGAGATGGCTCCCTCATCTATCTGCATGTTGTCTGCACACTGTGTCTGCTCTCTCTGTCTGCTCTTCTCTGTTCATTGTCTCTGCTCATTGTTTCTGCTCGGTGTCTGCTGTCTTCTTTAGGAATCACCAGGAACTGAACATGGGACCTCCCATTTGGGAGTTGGGTGCCCAACTGCTTGAGCCACATCTGCTCCCTGCTCGTTGTGTCTGCTTGTTGTGTCAGCTTGTCTTCTTTAGGAGGCCCTGGGAACCAAACCTGGGACCTCCCACGTGGGAGGTGAGTGCTTGAGCCACATCCGCTCCCTGTTGGGAGTTTCTTGATGACTGATTCAATCTCTTTAAATGTGATTGGTTTGTTAAGTTCTTGTATTTCCTGTAGTGTCAGTGTAGGTTTTTTGTGCATTCCTAGGAATTTGTCCATTTCATCTAGGTTATCTAGTTTGTTGGCATACAGTTTGTCATAGTATCCTCTTATGATCCTTTTTATTTCTGTGGGGTCAGTTGTAACTTCACCCTTTCCATTTCTGATTTTATTTATTTGTATCTTCTCTCTTTTTTACTTTGTTAATCTAGCTAGGAGTTTGTCAGTTTTATTGATCTTCTCAAAGAACCAGCTTTTGGTTTTGTTGATTTTCTCTCTTGTTTTTTTCTTCTCAATTTCATTTTCTTCTGCTCTAATCTTTATTATTTCTTCCTTCTGCTTGCTTTGGAAATGGTTGGCTGTTCTTTTTCTAGTTTCTCCAGTTCAGTTAGATCTTTATTTTAGCTTTTTCCTCTTTTTTAATATAAGTGTTTAGGGCTATAAATTTCCCTCTCAAGAATGCCTTCTTTGTATCCAATACCTTTTGAATTGATAAGTTGTGTTCTTGTTTTCATTTGTCTCAATATATTTACTAATTTCACTTGCAATTTCTTCTTTTTTATCCATTCTGTCAGCCTATATCTTTTTATTGTGGAGTTTAATCCATTCATATTCAATGATATTAATATAAGTGCATTATTTACTTCCACCATTTTATTCTTTGGTTTTCATATGTCATATCTTATTTTTTGTCTATCATTTACTCTTTTGGTTATGCTTTCTGCTATTCTTTCTTGTATACTCTCCTCCAAGCCTCTCTCTCCTTCTTTTTCTTTCAGGCAGGAAGGCTTCCTTTAATATTTCCTGCAAAGGTGGATTCTTTTTTAGAACTCAACTTAGTTTCTGTTTGTTTGCAAATATTTTAAACTCATCTTATATTTGAATGACAATTTTGCTGGATAAAGAATTCTTTTTTTTCCTCAAAGATTTATTTATTTATTTACTTTTATCCATTTTTAGCCCCCCCATTTTTGCTGTTTTTGTGTCCATTTGCTGGACAATTCTCTGTGTCTGTTTCCTGCCCTCTCTTCTCATCCTTCTCCTCCTGTCTTCACCAGGTTTCCATCCTGGGGACCTCCAATGTGGGACAGAGGTGTCCTACCACCTGCGACACCTTAGTTTCTGTTTTTTTGGTGCGTCGTCTTGGCTCTCCCTTGTGTCACTCTCCTGTTACATCATCATCTTGCTGCGTGGCTCGGTGAGGCCTGATGGCGCACCCGCACGTGGGGCCTGGCAGCACAACTGCGCACAGGATCTAGGGGCGCACCCGCTTGTGGGGCCTGATAGTGCACCCACGTGCAGGGCCTGGGGGGCTCACCTGCTTGTGGGGCCTGATGGCGCACCCGCTCACGGAGCCTGGCGGCCTGCGTGCCTTCTATATATAAATATATTTTTTAATTTTTTAATTTTTTAATTTTTACTGGGAGGTCCCACGGATCGAACCCAGGTCCCTCCATATGGGAGAAGGATGCCCAACCATTTGAGCCACATCTGTCCCTGGATAAAGAATTCTTGACTGGCAGTTTTTCTCTTTCAGTATCCTAATTGTATCATACTCCTATCTTTTCTCCTCCATGGTTTCTGATGAGAAATCCACATTGTGTCTTACTGGGTGTCCCTTGTATGTGATGGTTTGCTTGCTGTTCTCAGAATTTTCTTTTTATCTTCGACATTTGTCATTCTGAGTAGTATGTGTCTTGGGGTAAGTTTCTTCAGATTTATTCTGATTGGGGTACGCTGTACTTCTTGGAGTTCATTTCTTTTGTGAGAGTTGGGAAAATTTCAGCAATTTCCTCAAATACTCTTTTTGCCCCTTTTTCCTTCTCGTCTCCTTTTGGAACTTCTATGACATATGTTGTTGCATTTTTTGTTATCATTCACCTTTCTGAGCCACTGCTTATTTTTTCCAATTCTTTTCTCTCTCTGTTCTTTTATCTCTTCAATTTCAGCTGTTCTGTCTTCTGTATCACTTATTCCTTCTTTTATCATTTCGAGTCTGCTCTTGTATGCTTCTAATGTGGTTTTGATCTCACCTATTGTGTCTTTCATTTCCACAAGCTCTGTTACTTTTCTGTTCAGGTTTTCAACTTCTTCTTTGTTCTTGCTTGGTGTCTTCTTGATGTCCTTTATCTCTTTAGCCATATTATCTTTCAACTCATGTATTTGACTTTGGAAATTTGTGTGAATTTCATTGATTAGTTGTCTCAAATCTTGCACCTCCTTTGGAGCTTTCCTTGGGCCATTTTTTCCATTTTCTTAGTATGGCTTGTAATTTTTTGCTGATGTCTAGGCATCTGATTAGGGTGGTGAGTTTATTCAGATGCTTGATTTCTCTCTCTTTCATAGCATTTTATTGGCAGGAGGCTGTGTGTTATTGCTCTTCTTTGATTCTTGTTCAACTTGTGCTGGGTCTTTAGGATTGTACCTGTTAGTTGCTCAAATCTGGGCCCTGGACCCAGTAATGGGTTGCAGACCTGCTTCCTGGTGCCTTGGGGAGGGAGGCTGTAAAGGCCGGAGAAAGCCTCTCTTACTTATTTACTCTTAATTTTCTCATGTGCACTTCTTTGGTCTGCCAGCACATGGCACTCTTTGGTAGCGCTCTCAGTTCAATGCCTGGTCAGAGTCTGTCTGCTGCAACACAAACTGGATCAGTGTGACAGAGATTCCTGCCTGGAGGCTAAGAGCCTCATAATTCAAACTTTCTCAGAGGCAGTTCTCCAACTTTTGCTGACAGTCCCCTCCCTTTTCCTGGGTAGGAAGTAATTCCACTCCCCTCTGCATCCTCAACAACCAGTCCTGGTCAGTAGAGAGGGAGATTGAGAGGGTCAGATCTGTTTAGTCCTGGATCTCTTTAGTCCGGAACTGGCTCCCAAGGCAAACAATGGCATGTTGCCATCCAGCCTAGAAGGACTCGTGGGACACAGAAGACCAAATATGTGGGTCATAACCTTAGGCTGGGTCCCCCCCTCTCCCCTTTCCTAAGTAGTTTTATCCCTGGGGCCCCTTTGTCTATAGCTGCCAGCCCTGAGGCCTGGGAATTCAAAAGTGTCTATAGTGTGGAGGAGGGTGCTGGCATTTGCAACTGTGGCTTTTAACTCACAGTTTTGTCATCATGATTCTTTTCCTTTGCCCCTCTCTCCTCTGGGTGGTGTCCAGCCTTGCCCTGGTGTCCTAAACCCTAGAAGATTTTTTTCCAGGCCATTTCTGCCTGTCCTCTAGCTACTTTTCTGGGAGAGAAGAGAGTCAGTATCTTTCTAGTCCACCATCTTCCCGAAAGTCTCCTCCCTCTATTTTTAATTTCTAACTTCATTCTGTTGTGGTTGGAGAATATACATTGTATGATTTCAATATATTTGTATGTATTGAGACTTGTTTTGTGACCCAACATGTGTTCTATCCATGTATGATCCATGTACACATGAGAAGAATGTGTATTCTGTTTTTGTCGGGTGAAATAGTCTATATATGTCTGTTAGGTCTAGTTGGTTTAGTGTATCATTCAAGTCCTGTACTTCTGTATTGATCTTCTGACTAGATGTTCTATCCATTATTGAGAGTGGTGTGTTAAAATCTACTACTATTATTGTAGAACCATCAATTTCTCCCTTCAAATCTGTCAGTATTTGGTTCATATATTTGGGGCTTTGCCATTAAGTGCATGTATATTTATAATTGTTACATCTTCCTGTTGAATTGTCCACCTTTTCAGTATGTAATGACCATCTTTGTCCCTTGTAATTGTTTTTTACTTGAAGTCTATTTTATTCAATATTAATATAGCCACCCCAACTCTCTTTTGGTTACTATTTGCATGGTATATATTTTTGCATCCTTTGACCATCAACCTACTTGTATCTTTGACTTTAAGGTGATTCTCTTATAGACAGCATATAGTTAGGTCATGCTTTTTTATTCATTCTGCCAATTTCTGCCTTTTGACTGGAGAGTTTAGTACATTTACATTTAAAGTCATTACTGATAATATAGGTCTTTCTTCTGCCATTTTATTATTTAGGCTTTTATTCTTATACCGTTTTTGTCCCTAACTTCCGTTATAGTCTACTTTTATATTTATTTGCTTTCTTGTGTTGTACCATATTGAGTGCCTTTTCATTTCTATCTGGATATATTTTTTCATCTCTTTTCCTTGTGGTTACCATAAGGTTAAAATTTAATATCCTATACATATAACTATTATATTTGGTTTGTTACCAACTTAACTTCAGTAGCATGCACATATACTTTTCTTATACCTGTCTCCCCACCATTTTTTTGTACTTGTTACCACTTACATCTTTGTACATTGTATGTCCAAAAACCTAGGTTTATCATTACTTTTATGCATTTTCATTTTCTTACCAGTATGAAGTAAGAAGTGGCGTTACATACCATACAATATAATACAATAGTACTGGCATTTATAATTATGCAAATAGTTACCTTTCCTGGAGGTCTTTATTTCTTTATGCTGCTTTGATCCACTGTCTAGTGTCCTTTCATTTTAGTCTAAAGAACTCCCTTAGTATTGCTTGTAGTACAGGTTTAATGATGATGAACTCCCTCAGCTTTTGTTTATCTGAGAATGGCTTAATATTTCCCTCATTTTTGAAAGAGAGTCTTGCTGGATGTGAAATTCTTGGCTGGCAGTTGTTTTCTTTCAGCACTTTAAGAATTTCAACCCACTGCCTTCTTGCCTCCATGGTTTCTGATTGGAAATCAGTGGTCAATCTTATTGGACCTCCCTTGTATAAAGCATGTTGCTTTTCACTTGCAGCTTTCAGAACTCTGTCCTTGTCCTTTGCCTATGATAGTGTAATGAATATATGACAGGGTGTATTTTTTCTTCATGCTTATCCTGTTTGGTGTTTTCTGAGCTTCTTGGAAGTACATATTCACATCTTCTTCTAAGTTTGGGAGGATCTCTGCCATTATTTCTTTGACTATTCCTTCTGCCCCTTTGTCTCTTTCATCTCCTTCTGGGACTCCCATAACACATATATTGGTGTGCTTGATGGTGCCTTATAGCTGTCTTAAGGTGTTTTCACTTTTAATATTTCTTTTTTCTTTCTACTCCTCAGCCTGACTCATTTCAAGTGTTTTGTCTTCAGTTTCACTGATTTTTTCTTCTGCCAGCTCCAATCTGCTCTTGAAACCCTCCTGAACATTTTTCATTTCAGTTATTGTGATCTTCAACTCCAGTAGTTCTGTTTGGTTAAAAATTTCTGTCTCTTTACTTAAACTCTCATATTGTTCCTTCATTGTTTTCCTGGTATCCTGTAGTTCTTTCTTTGTACTGACCTTCATCTCCTTAAGCCTTTTAAAATAATCTTTTAAGGACTTTGTTCAGTATGTCTACATTCTCATCTTCTTAATTGGTGTTTTCTGGATTTTTATCCTCTTCCTTTGAATGGACCATCATTTCCTGTTTCTTTGTCTTATATTCTTTCTTTTTTTTTTTTTTTAAAGATTTATTTAATTTATTTATTCCCCCTCCCCGCCACTGCATGTGCTTGCTCTCTGCTCTCTGTGTCCATTCACTGTGCTCTTCTGTGTCTGCTTGTCTTCTCTTCTTGTCTTCTCCTTAGGAGGCACCGGGAACCGATCCCGGGATCTTCCGACGTGGGAGAGAGGCACTCAATCGCTTGAGCCACATCTGCTTCCCTTTCTTATATTCTTTTGTTGCACATTGTACATTTTAATATTTTAAAATTATTTACTCCCTGGCATGTCTGTTTCTTTGATTTTGTAACCAGCTGCTGATAAGACAGAGATTTTCTTGAGTTTCAGCCCTTCTCTTAGGAAGGTCTGCCCAAGGCAAATGCACGAAGCAGGGTTTTCCCCATCTTATTGGGCTTCTTTCTTTTCCTGGGCTTTTGATTGTTAGTTGTTTTGGAGTTCTGTGTTTCAGTTTGCTAAAGGCTGCCAAGGCAATATACAAGAAATGGGTTGGCTTTTACAATGGGGATTTATTAACTTATAAGCTTACAGTTGCGAGGCTGAGGAAAATGTCCTAATCCAGGCATCACAGATGGACCTCTCTCCCTGAAGACATGGCTGTTGGTGATATTGGACTCTTCTGTTACATGGGAGGGCACAATGGCAGCATGTACTGGTCTATTCCTTCTCCTCCAGGCTCTGTTGATTTCAGCTTCTGGCTGCTCCTTTTATGGCTTTCTCTCTGCGATTCTGTGGGTTCCTCTCTAAGCTTGAATTAGTCAGGGTTCTCTAGGGAGACAGAATAGACAGGAGATATCTGTAAATGGTATGAGATTTTATAAAATTGTCTCATGTGACCATGGGAATGCACAGGTCCAAATTCTGTAGGGCAGGCTGCAAGCCAGGGACTCTGATGAAAGTCCTTGATGAGTTCCCCAGGACATTATCTGAATGCTGTAATCACTTCTCCTTTTAAGGCCTTCAACTGATTGGATGAGACATCACTCATTGCTGATGGCAATCTCCTCAGCTGATTATAGATGTAATCAGACATAGATGCAATCAACTCACTGATAATTAAAGTCCATGAAATGCCCTCATATTCCAGTTAGCCCAGTGCTTGCTTTACTAAACAATTGGGCCCCATTACCTGGCCAAACTGACTCATTAGCCTAACCATCACAAAGCTCCTGTGGCTTTTTCTTTCTGTGTGTCTCTCCATATTCATTCTATTTATAAAGGACTCCAGCAAGAGGATTAAAACCCATCCTTGTTCATGCCTTACTAAGTAATCTAATTAGAGGCCCTTAACTGAAAACTGATTTAATCAAAAGGTCCCACCCACAATAGGTTCACACCCACAGGAATTGATAAACTCTAAGGACATGATCTTTTCTTGGGCACATACAGTCTCAAACTTAAATAGTGGAACTTAAATAATAGTGTGTTCATTACCCTGTTTACAGGAGTTTGGTTGTCCCCTCTGCTTCCCAGGTGATAAATCTCCCTCTCCTAGGTACCTGAAGCCAACAGGACTTTGTCCCAGACTGTTTGCCTCTATAGTTTTTTATGCTCCTTTCATTGTCTCATGCTGCTTTTACCTTGAGGGCAAATTCTGGGAGAAAGGTCACCCCAGGAGGACTTTCCCAATTAGGTCTTTCCCAGCCAAAACAGGGCCAGGCACCCACAAAGGGGTACAGACTGGCTCCAGGGTACCTTGTGGAAGGGGTCAGGAAGGGCACCCAAAATTTCTCCCATGGCTCCCCAAAGCTGAGCTTTTCTGTCCCGCCCAGCAAATGCAAGCCTTCAGCTAACTTTCCCCGGAGTCCTGATGAAGCCCTGCAACTTTAAATCTCATGACCTCTGCCCCTGTCTGGGGAGGTGCTGAAGCAATGGCTTCTGCTGCCTCTGTCTGGGGTGGGGTTGAAACAATGATTGCCATCACCTTTGCCCTTAGAGCCAGGACCCAGTGATCTGAATTCAGTAACCAAAACTGTGATCAGTGATTGGCTGTGCGCACCCCTGTTCTTAGAGAAGAGGATTTTTATGTCCCTTTCTGTCATCAGCCCCTAGCCAGGGACTGGACCCTGCAGTGGCCTGTGCAGAGAGAACAATTTTATCAGCTTCTTCTTCCTGCTCTTTCCTGGATGGTGTACAGTGTTTTTCTGGCCTCTGGGGTTTCAAAATTGTTGTTTCAAATAGTTCCTGCCTGTTTAATATTTGTTTTGGTGAAAGTAGTCCTGGAGTTCCCTACTCTACTATCTTCCCTGGAAGTCCATTAGGATGCATCTTACAATTGGTTTCACATTATGGTTAATTGGCAGCAGTTTTTTCTTTCTTATTTAGGAACTTACATAATAGTGTGTATTATAACTGATGGTGTCTTAGATTTGATGAAATAGTGTGTATTTCAAAATACTGAGATTAGAGTAGATTCTCTATTATTTGACCTGGGAAAGCTGATACAATGTTCCCCTGCCCCCCCCTCCCCAGTATATTCTTAAACATATTAAAAACAAAGCCATCAACTTTCTCCTATTTCCTTTTCTAACTAAATTTTTCAAGGATAAAACAACATTGTACCAGCTTCTCAAGCCAGAAATATCAGTCATTTTTAACTTTCCCTGTGACCCAATCAAAATGTGTTTCCAGTTCAGCTCTTCCTCTCCATTACCACTGACTACCATCATCCAAGTCCCTCACAGCCACTCCTGTCCTCCTGCCCCAACCTTCCAGCTCATTTCTTGGTTCTTGCCTATTCATTCCAATTCAGATCTGTCTGCTTTAATCACATCACTTTCTTGCCCCAAAACTCATGGCAGCTTCATCATAGCAATTGTATGTTTTTATTAGCTATTGATAATATGAATTCTCTAATACTTTTAAAATGAATTGGATTTTATTCACCAATGCATCGTCTGCATACACTTGAGAAGAAATAATGCATATATCCAGCAGACATGACTAAATTAGTCCTCAGAGTACCATGCATCTGGATTTGGAGACTCCTGACAATTATTGAGCTGCCCTCAGTGTCTTCTGTCCACAGATTTGTAACCTACTTTACCCAAGTACAACCTTTGCTCAACTTGGAGACTCTCTTTAATGTGGTCACTCTATACGTACCTTATCTTAATTTCAACTTGACACACACACTAACATGTTCTCCAGACTTGCCAGGTTTTTACCCATCTGTTACCTCTGCCCAAAACGTTCTGATCTTCCTGTTCTTTAGGGTCTGTTAAAGTTCCTTGACATCCATGACACATTCTTTGAAGACATCAACTCATATTCTCTCCTCCTTTCTTTGAATTCTTAGTTTCAGTTTAAACCTAATTTCTTTGCTTACTGCTTTTTGGTTAATATTCTTGGGTTCACAGCTAGTTCAATAACTCATTGTCAAGAATTATATCCTATATGTGCTTATATCCTTATACTTAGCAGCAGAACTCTGCCCTGGGTATTTTGTAGGCAATGAATTAATATTGGAATAGCTGAATCTAATGTTTAAAAACACTATTTTTCTATAAAAACAAGATTATATGATAGGAATGGATGTTTAAGTAGTAGAAAAGTAGCACAGTGCCTTGCTCATGGGTGGTACTTAGTAAATGAATTTAATTTCAAGAAACCAAAATATGGAATTGCCTCATGAGGGCAGACATCCTGCTTGTCTTCTTCATTTTTGTATTCCCAGCTTCTATCACATGGCCTGATACATAGTCACCCTCAGTAAGTACTTGTGGAATGAGTGGCTGAATGTGGATGAATAGAGAGTGGAAGGAAGAGAGGCAGGATACCAGGTGGATTTTTGTCCTAAATTCCATATTCACTTGCTATGCTTATGTGAGTTGATTGTTTAGTATCTTGGGACCTTATTTGTTCTGGTACATGAGCTACAGACACTATTTTTTAGAACCTATACCTTCTCAAGTTTTTAAAAAAAATATTTTTGGAGAAGAAGAAAGTTGACATATTTTAAAAACAGATTTATTTATAAAACGTTTTATATTTTAAAAGGACACTTATTTCTCTGGAGAGGGGAAGAAATAAGAATTCATAAAAACACTTTGAAGAAATCAGGGTTCAAGTTAGTAACCATTACTTCACTGAAAATCATTTCTAGTTATAGTATATTTTATTTTACCTAACAGATTCTGTTCAGTATAAAGAAAATAATTCTGACACTAAACATACTAAAACATGAAATACCCTAAGGAAATAAAATGTGACTACTTCTAATTATTTAATTATTTGGTTGGTTCTTTCTCCGTCAACTATTTGCTCTCACTAGGGCAAAGGCCGTGCTTGCTTTGTCCCTGTATCCCTAGCCCCTAGCACAGTACCTGGAGGGAGTAGGTTCTCCATCAGTACCTATTGAATGATGAAATCCTGGTCTCTGAATGAATTAGACAGAGGTTAGGATGACTACCTGATAGAGATAGCATTGAAACGGTTGTGTTAGGTGGTTGGTGGGACTTGATGTTGTCTATGGTATCTTCTAACTTTGATTCTATCATTCCTTATTCTAATAAGTTAACTGGTTAGAAAACAAATGACCATGATAATATAATCAGCTCTACCACTGACTCAGGGGTCACACAAAGAAACTGTTAATTGTAGATTTATCCAGCCTGGGTGGGAGCCAAGGACAAGGAGCATGGAGAAACCTGACAGGTAATACTTCTCAAGTGCTTGTCATGGAACCAGCATTGCCTTAACAGTATTTATAGATGATAGTCATTCCTCAAGACCCCAGGGTGTTGAACTCAATAATTTTTGCAGACTACTCTAATTTTTATATTCTCTTATATATGTTCCTTTATTTTACTAATGTGATCTACTTTGAAAGATTTCTTGAGTTGGAATTATCTTTTAACCCCACATCAGGCATAAACCATTACATTCTTGTCTGGGTTTAAAAATCTTATATTACACTTCAAACTAATGCAGTTTCTGGGCAGGGCTTGATTTTAGTGTATTTGTGGGTGCATTTGCTGTACTTGGTATTTGTTGTTCTGTTTCCCTCTCTTATAGCTGGTCTTGGCAGAACAGGGACGTTGATAGCCTGTTATGTAATGAAGCACTACAGGTTTACACATGCTGAAATCATTGCTTGGATCAGAATATGCCGGCCAGGCTCCATTATAGGACCCCAGCAGCACTTCCTGGAAGAGTGAGTATACTGTCTCCATTATTCCATTATTTCTGGTTCCTGATCATTTCTACCTTTTGTTCCTCTGGTTATGGACCCTGTTAAGCCTGTGCTTTCCAAATGACTGTATTGTTAGAAGTCTGTTCCTATAATGGAATATTGTTGGCTTGACAGCTAATGCATTCTAACTTCGTACCTTTTTTATCTCTTGGATCAAGTGAGAGTGAGAAGAAAATCACAGAGCCATCTCTGCCTACCTTTTTTCTGTCATTTTTCTATGTCTGATCTGGCTACAGTGCAATTTTCTTATGTCATCCCTCTTGGCACTTTTCATTCTTTTCTTTTGTTTGCATGTCTAAAAGCAGATTTTAAAAAAACACAACTAAGGTCAGCCAGTGATTTCATTAAGATTGCTACTCTCCTGACAACTAAATGAACTGCTAATGTAGCTGCAACTTATGAATACACCTCAAAAAGTTACCAAGAGGAAAAGAAAACAGAACTGGATTTTAATCCTGGCCCTGCTACTAAACAGCTTTATTACCATTATTTAGAAGAATACTGTATTAGTCAGCCAAAAGTGATGCTGATGCAAAGTACCAGAAATATGTCGACTTTTATAAAGGGTCTTTATTTGGGGTAGAAGCTTACAGTCATAGGCCATAAAGAGTAAGTTATTTCCTTCACCAAAGTCTGTTGCCACGTGTTGAAGCAAGATGGCTGCCAGCGTCTGCGAGGGTTCAGGCTTCCTCTTCCTCTTAAGGCTCTGTGGTCCCAGCTTCTTCTGATCTCAGCTGTAGGCTGGCATTAGGCTTGTATCTCTTCCTGGGGCTTGTCTCTTTCCAGGCTCAGCTGCTCAGCTTGCTCCACAAGGCCAGCTGTAAACTATCAGGCGGACAACTCGGCTCTCTTCCCCCTAGCTCCAGCGTGAAAACTCAGCTCTCTCCTTTGCCCTGTCGTTTTCTGTGTGAGTGTCCGCCCACCAAGGGGGCAGGGATTCAATGTCCTATTGACATGGCTGAATCAAAGCCTTAATCTTAATTTAATCAAGTAAAAGTGAAACTCTGAATTTAATATAATCAAAGTGTATCATCCCCAGAGGAACAGACCAATTTACAAACATATTTCTTTTCTGAATTCATCGATAATATCAAACTGCCACAAATACTTATAAATTCATTCATATATTTATTCGCTTACTCATTAATTCATTAACTATTTGTCAACCCCACTTTCTACCAGACATTCTGCTAGATGCAGCTCATCAAGTGGAGAGCTTTAACCTGTAAGAGCACCACTGTTTCCGGTCCACTTGTTTTCCCCTTAAAATGTTAGAAATTGCCATTAATTTACTTATTAATAAAATGAGGAGGTAAAATTAGCACTAGGTGATCTAGGGCCAGCTCCAAATGTCATGGGATATCTTGTACTGATATTTCTTTTCTTCTTCTTTTAAGGTGGGGATGATTTATTTTAAGTAGTGTGCTTTTCTATATAGTTATTTCCTTCCCAATTTAAATCATTTTAGGTTCATGAGAAACAAATGATCATGAATTTCACAGAAAGATGTCATAAGTAAGTTCTTAGCATCTGCAATGATTAAGAGAATTTGAACTTGCTGAAGAATTACTCATTTTAGTTGCTAATCCCAAAGGGAATAATCGATATGAAAACAAGTGCTAAAAATGTGCAGTTATACCTTAGTTCAAAGGAATGAGGCAAAAGTAGAATGAATAAGCAAGAAAAAAATACCCAAGAAATGGATTATTAAGAAGACAGAAGGTTTTTGGCCTATGAGATACAAATAAAATGATTCTGTTATTTTGGAGCTTTATTCTTTATCAGATTCTTAGCCAGTGGTTTTTTCTCTTTTGCATTATTTGTGCCTATAACATGGAACTTTGTGTTGTATTTCTGCAGGAGCCTATGCTTATTCCTTGTTAATGTCAAATAAACAATCTTAGGGTTAAAAAAAAAAAAAAGAACTCCTAAGCCTGGTTCTTTAGCTCTCTAGTCAATCTCTTAAAACAATTGTCTTGAATAATATTCATTCAATAGATATTCATTGAATATTCCCTTGTACTGGCCACTCAGCTAGAGGCAGCTCAGAAGGTGAGGAGGTGTAGCTCTGAGAAAAGCAAGTTCATTTAGTTTTCTGAGGGCATCAGGGTACCACAAACCTTCCCACTTCATACTTGCACATCCCTCCTGATCCTACCTCTTTACTCAGCCTCTTCTCTCTGCAATATCCCATAATAATAATGGAAGAAATTAGGGTTATAAAGCAAAGGCATTCTAGGTTGAAGAAAGGTTTTTTCATTTTGAGATACTTAAACTATAAAAGTTAGTGTATATCCTTAGGTTTGAATCAATACCATAGTTTTCCAAGTATTTTTCTGTGAAAACTGAGGTGTAAGAATGACTTACTTGTATACCTAAAGTAGTAAGATGTCACTACTAATACTTAGGTTAGGACTTTTCTGAAGGTAGGTGTGGCAGTTTGAAGTTCTTTTATGAATCTCAAAAAGATTATGTTTTCAAAACTAATCTATTTCTGTGGGTGTGATACCCTTTGATTGCCTTAAATTTGGTTGAGGGTCCTTTGATTAGATTGCTTAATAAGATAGCTTCAGGGCTTTTGATTGGACAACAGCAAGGTGTGAGCCAGCTTGGGTTTCTGCCCTCTGGCTGGGTCTGATATAAATGGAGACACAGAAAGACACAACACCGATATAGATAAAGGAAGCCACCATATTTGATCCTGCAATATGAGAGAAAGGACTCCAGTTTTGCCCACAGCTGAGCTGCAAGGAGAGAAGCCTGCCCCTCTGCCTCTCTCCAGAGGCCCAAAGAGCTGAAGTCCAGGGAGAGATAAGCAGCTGAACTGTGGAAAAAAGTGGAGCAGCTGAGACTGATAGAGGAAGCCTGGAAGGAGACAATATCTGTGCTTGGTTGCCCACAGCTGAGCTCCAGGAGATGGTAGATTCTGGAGGGGAAGAAAGAGACCTTGGCAGAGACGGGCGGCCATCTTACTTTGCCACATAGCCAGACAACAGGATCAGCAGTAGCTGACTTTGGTGATAAAGCACTTCTGATGGTGCCTTGATTTAGACATTTTATGGCCTTGGAACTGTAAACTTTTACCCCAAATAAATCCCCTTTATAAAAGCCAACATATTTCTGGTACTTTGCATCGGCAGCAAAATAAACATTAGGTTCTTTGTCTTTGGCACTCTACCTTTTATATTTTACAATATTTCTTATAGAGTTGGCTTGAAAGAATGTCTGCTTTGCTTTTGGGCTTTTCTAGGCTTTATCAGAAATGCCTCTTTCAAGGTCTATGTTCTATTCTGCTTTATGCCTCTAAGTGACTCCAGAGTTAGAATTTTGCTTCACGTGACTGTGTACTCTTTTTTTGTTCTCTCCGTCTCTTTTCCTCCTCCTCACGTTTTTTCCTGTCCAAGCCTGTGTTTTGCTTTACCCATGACAGTAGACATTGCTTAGTACATTGATGATATTCATTTTTTCCACAGATTTTTACTGAGTACACACTCTCTTGTTAGGCAATGTGTTGGTCCTGGGGATTCAGCAGTGAACACGGCAGATGAGGTCTGTACTCCCAGGGTGCTTAGATTTCTAGTGCACAGAGAGCATAATAAACAAGTATATAAGGTGATTTTTTTTAAAGGAGGTAATGGGAATTGAACCCGGGACCTCATACATGTGAAGAAGGCACTCAACCACTGAGCTACACCTACTCCACTGCAAGATATTTCTGATGGTGGTAGTGCTATGAAGCTGTGACAGAGACTAGTTTGGAGGGTGATTGATGGGGTGAAGAAAGTCCTTTGGATTGAGTGGTCAAGGAAGGCATCTCTAAGAAGAGCTGTGACCTGGGCAAGAAGGAGTTAATTCTCTCAAAATCTGAATTGTATCCTAGGCAGGGGGCACATAAAGGCCCTGAAATGGTGCCAAGCTTACTGCTTTTGAAGCCCAGAGAGAAGCCTAGTGTGGAAGGAGTATAATGAGTTGGGGGTGGGTGGTTTGAGAGGGAAGTTCACAGAATTTTCACTTACTGAACATACCCACGTAACTACCCTCTAGATCAAGAAAGAGGATGTTACTGGCTTCCAGAAGTCCTGCTTGTGCCCCCTTCCATTCGTTACCCAGTTCTTCCCCCAAAGTAATCATTTTATGACTTTTAACACCATAGATAAGTTTTACTTGTTTTTAAACTTTCTATAAATAGAATACAGTATGTGTCTCTGGCCTATTTCATACAAAATTATCCTTATTGTTTGTGTAGCAGTAGTTTGTTTTCATTGCTGTATAATATTCCATTGTTTGAATATATGACACTTTAATTCTACTGTCGATGGATGTTTAAGTTGTTTCCAGATTTTGGCTATCTCATATCCTTTGATATGCCCATCTATTGGATGTATACCTAGAAGTGGAACAGTTGGTATGTGCATATTGAGCCTTAGCAGATATTACTGAACAGCTTTCCAAAGTAGGTATACCAGTTTACATTCCCACCAGCAGTGGTTAGGAAGTTCCTGTTTTTTTTTTTTTCACATGCTTGCCAATACTTGGTATTGTCAGTCTTTTAAATTCAAGCTATTATATTTTATTTGAGGTGGTAATTTGCTTTGTAGTTTTAATTTGCTTTTCTATGATGAGTTTGCATATTTTTTCATATATTTACTGACCATTTGTATATTCTCTGTTATGAAGTTTCCTTTTATGTCTCTTACCAACTTTTCTATCAGGTTATTTGTCCTTTTCTTGTTGAATTGTAGTTTTTTACATATTCTGTATAAAAGTGCAGTGTCTATTATAAGTAATTCAAATGTATTCTTCTACTCTGTGGTTTTCTTTTTCACTCTTTTAATAGTTTCTTTTGATGAACAGAATTTTAAAATTTGAATATTGTCCAATTTCATTAATCTTTTCTAAGTAATGCTTTTAATATTTTACTTCAGACATCTTTGTGTGTGTGTTTGTGTGTGTGTGTGTGTGTATATATATATATATATATATATATATATTATGTTACCTTCAAGAAGCTTTATTGATTTTCCTATCAAATTTAGGTTAAAAATTTATTAGGAAATATTTTTAAAAAATATGTTGTAAGTTAGGAGCCTAGATTATTTTTTTTCTCCTATATGGATAATCCAGTTGACCCCGCATAATTTATTGAAAAGACCACCCTTTTCCTTTTGCTATAGTGTGCCACCTTTATCATAAATCACCTGTCTGTATATGTGTGGGTTTGTTTTTCAACTCTGTATTCCACCTATTGGTTAATCTATCTTGACACCTATACCTCAAATGTCTTCATTGCTACAGCTTTAAAATGAGTCTTGATGTCTGGTAGTGTAAGTCTTCCAGCTTTGATTGTAATCAAGATTTTCTTTATCCCTCCATTAATTTGGGTCTTTTAAAATTCCTTTCAATAATTAAAAAAATTCTCTATTTTTCTATGTAGAGATGTTGCACATATTTGGTACATTTATTCCTAGGTATTTAATGTTATTGGATGCATTGTAACTGACATCATTTTTTTAGGTTTTATTTCTAATTGTCTGGTATATATAAACACAATAGATTTTTACAGATAATATATTCACATAGGTTTTTGAAAATGGAACTATAATCTACATATAATAAAATGCAAAGAACGTAGTTTGATGAGTTTTGACAATACCTGTCTAACTACTTATTTTAGTTTGCTAAAGCTGCCGGGAGCAAAGTACCAGAAATGGGTTGACTTTACAATAGGGATTTATTAGGGGAAAATCTTACAGTTCAAGGCTGTGAAAATGTCCAAATCTCAAGGCATCATCAGAGATGCCATCTCACCAAATAACAGCTGAGGGCAATCCTGGACTTCTCCCACATGTCAAGGCAAAATGGTGGCTGTTCTCTGTCTTCTCCTCCATGCTCACTTTCTCCCTGAGTTCAGCTGTGGGCCATCAGGCATATAGCTCACCTCTTCCCAGGCTATGTTTCTTCAGCTTGTGGCTGATCCACTAATTCGAGTCTTTGGCCTCTCTCTCAGCCTCTTGGGGTTTCTATGTCTTTCTGGAGCTGTAGGCAATCCTGGAGTCCTCCCTCACATGGCAGGATAAAAATGCAGCAGCTCTCTTTCTCTGTGTTTATCTGCTTTCAGTTCTCAGTTTATATAAGACTCCAGCAAAAGGGTGGAGACCTAACCTGGGTCACACTTCACTGACACGTAGTCCAATCAAAGGCCCTAAAGTGATCTAATCAGAAGTGAGCTAATCAAAAGCTCCCTTAACTGAATTTAATGCAATGAAAGAGTCCCACACTGGATTAGTTCCAAGAACATGATCTTTTCCAGGATTTATGAAAGCTTAAAACTGTCACACTACTACCCAAAACAAGATATAGAACATTTCAAATACCACAAAAAGTTCCCTTATGTTCCTTTCTAGTCAGTTTTCCCTGGCACACCTCAGAAGCAGATGCTCTTTGATTTCTATCACCATAGGTTAGTTTTGCCTGCTCTTGGACTTTACATATACCTTATGGATTCTTTTCTGCCTGCCACCTGCCCCCCTCCCTTTTTTTTGCTTAGAATGTTTGAGATTCAACCATGTTGAATATATCAGTATTTCATTCTTTTTAATTCCTGACTAGTATTCCACTGTATGAAAATGTCATGATAAATTTATCTATAAAAACAGTTGATGGACATTTGGATGATTTCCAGTTTTTTGGCTATTTTTGGCTATGAATAAAGCTGCTATGAATTTTTTTAAGTCTTTTTGTGAATATATGTTTTCATTTTCCTCATGTAAATACCTAGGAATAACTGGCTAGATTGTAGGGTAGATATATTTTAACTTTATGAGAAACGGCCAAGCAATTTTCCAAAGTGATTTGAATCATTTTCCACACCAATTAGTGATGTACAAGGGTTTTAGTTGCTCCCACATCCTTGCCAACATTTTCTATTGCAAATAATTTTTTCTCTCTTCTATTTTGTGTGAAATAAAATCTCATTGTGATTTCAATTTGTATTTCCCTGATGACTAACAGTGTTGAACACCTTTTCATGTACTTACAATTTATCATTTGTAAGGTGTCTGACCAAGTGTTTTAACCACTTAAAAATTTGTGGCTTTTTAAAATTGTTGATTTGTAGTTATTTTTTTGTATATAATGTCTGTGCCAAATATATATTCTGTGTGTCTTTTGAAGAGCAGAATTAAAAAAAATTGTTGAAACTGATTTTTGAAAATTTACCTTGCATCCTGCAGCCTTACTAACTTCATTTATTAATTCTAGTAGTTTGTTCTTTTTTTCCTTACTGCACTGGCTAAGATTTCCAGTACAGCATTAGAAGCGTAAGAGTGCATATCCTTGTCTTGTTCCTGATCTTAGGGGGAAAGAATATTGGATATGTGGGATAGAGTAGGAAATTAGGGAATATGTAGTATGATATGGAGAAAAGCATCTAATTGATGATATGACTAATCTGGAAGGGTTGGCCGTGTGATGTGACTGAGGTAAACCAGGATGAGAGGCATGGTGAGTTTCGTTCTGAAAGTTTTTTAGAGCTGGGTGGGTTATCAATAGAGGCTGGAGGGTAATGGACCACTGGGTGACTTTCTATCCAGGAGTTATGGAGTATGGTGGCCAATAAGATGAACAAAGATCCCCACTGGAGACTGCTTTCTTAGGTGGGTAGGGAGGGGAGTGTGAGGTACGAAGGGAATCTCAGCCCCACTGCTGGGTGGTGCTGTGGCTGGCTGGGGGAGATGCCAGAGGTGCCAGAGGTGCTGTGGTGGCTAAACACTGCTGTTCATTTCCTTCCCTGACTATTTCTAACCATCCTGCCCAGAAAGTTTATTTCACATGCCTTTCCCTAACTATTCGAAGCATAACCTCAAGCCTTCTTCTGGTCTTCATTTTATGCTAAGGATGGTTTTTCTTCTGCCCTTCCCATTGTTTTGCTTCTATTAGTTAGCTGATGAAAGTCTACTTTCTCTGTTAAACACAAACCATTTAGAAGAGAAGGAAAGAGTTTATCTCTGGCCCAACATTCTTTCAACATGTGCCTTTAAGCTCCTAATGATATAACTTCTAAATAATTATTCCCCATATCTGTATGTTTATGTTTGTCTTTTTCAATGGTCTTTAATCCACATCACTCCTGTCTACCTTTGAGAAAGTCTCATGGTTTTCTCCTTCCTTCCTCTGTCCCTCCCTCTCCTCCCTCACTTTCTTCCTTCCTTCCACAAATATTTGTTGAAAGCCACTATGTGTTAGGTGGTGTTCTAAGCAATTGGGACATTGCAGTAAAAGTAAAAAACTAATCCTTGACCACTGGTGTGCACATAATGGAGTGTGTGTGGGGCGGATTAACAGACAAATGAATAAATGATGACAAATAGTGTTATGCAGAAAAATAGAGCATGGAAGAATAGGGAGCAGAGGGGGGTGGCAGTTTAAAATAAGGTGGTCAGGAGAGGCCTCTCTGAAAAGATGACTTTTGAGCAAATATCTTGAGGAAGTGGAAGCACAAATCAGTGGAAATTTTGGAGAAGAGGGTTTCATGCTGAGGGAGCAATACTTGCTGAGACTCTTAAGAGGAACATGCCTGAGGTCAGTGTGGCTAAAGGGAGAGCAGCAGGAGATGAAGCCAGGAAGTAAAAGGGGTAAGATCGCTCGCTCTTTTAAGCCTTTATAAAGACTAACTTTTCTTTGGGCAAGATGAAAAGTCACTGGAGGGTTTTGAGCAGAGGAGTGACATGGTCTGATTTATATATAAAATTTTTTCAATTAAAATTTTTATTTTGAGATAATTGTAGATTAACATGCGGTTGTAAGAAGTAATACAGAGAGATCCCATATACCCTTTACCCGTTTTCTCCCAATAGTAACATTTTGCAAAACCATAGAAACACTATCACAACCAGGATATGGACATTGATACAGTCAAAACATGGAACACTTCCATCAACACAAGGAGCCCTCATGTTGCCCTTTTATAGCCACAAGTGCTTCCCTCCCACCCTCCTTAATCTCTGGCAGCCATTAAATCTGTTTTCCATTTCTATAATTTTGTCATTTAAGAATGTTATGTAAATAGAATAATACAGTATATAGCCTTTTGAGATTGACGTTTTTCATTCAGCATAATTCTCTGGAGACTTATTCAGGTTGTTGCAGGCAACAAAACTTGGTTCATTTTAATTGTTGAATAGTATTCCAAGGTACGGATGCACCACTGTTTATTTAATCATTCAACTGTTGACGGACATGTAGATTGTTTATAGTTTTTGGCTCTTAAAAATGAAGCTTCTATAAACTTTCATATACAGGTTTTTCTGTGAGCATAACTACCCAGAGAGTGCTGCAATTGCTGTGTCATATGGTAGTTGCATGTTTGGATTTTTAAGAAACTGTCAAAATTTTTTTCAGCATGGCTATATCTTTTTACATTCCTGCCAGCAAAGTATACATGATCTAGCTTCTCTGTGAAGGCCAGCATTTGGTGGTGTCACCATTTTTTAGGCATTCTGATAGGCATGTAATGATATCACGTGGTTGTAATTTGCATTTCCCTAATAAGTAATGATGTTGAACAACTTTTCATTTGCCTCTTGCCATATGTATATCTTTGTGGTGAAGTGTCTGTTTAAATTTTTTGTCCATTTTTCACTGGATTGGTTGTTTTATTACTGAGTTTTTAAAATGTGATAACATCCATATAAAATTTGCTGTTTTGACCATTTTAAGTGTATAATTCAGTGGCATTAATTATATTTACAATGATGTGCTACTATCACCACCATCTATTATCAAAACTTTTTCATGACCCAAAAAGAAACTCTATCCATTAAAGAATCCTCATCATTATTGAATTTTGAGAGTTCTTTATAAGTTCTAGATACTAGTCCTTTGTCAGATATATGGTTTGTATATATTATTCTTTAACAAAATTGTTTTTAATAATTCCAGTTTCTTTGCTTCTCCATATACATTTTAGAATAATCTTATCTATGTCCACAAAAAATCGTGCTGAGATTTTGATAGGAATGCATTAAACCTCTGTATCAGAGTTGCATGGCTTTTATTTCTTTTTCTTGCCTTATCACACAAGCTAAAACATCAAGTACTGTATTGAATAAGAGTGGTGAGAGGACACACATCCTTGCCTTGTTCCCAATTTGAGGGGGAAAACATTGAGTCTTTCACCATTAAATATAATTTTAAGTATATGAT